>VZSF01007910.1:221777-353336 GCA_013398295.1 Chionis minor | reverse complement strand
TTCCACAAGAAGAAAATTCAGCGTGTAACAATATGGGGTTTTGGTTTTGTTAGGTTTTTGGTTTGTGTGGGTTTTTTTTAGAGCACAGTAAATGATTGGCTATTCCATTGCTTCTTAAAGTATGTGTTTGAGAGCTGTATGTTTGCCTTAATAATTAGTCTTGAGAATAATTCTTTAGGAACTGGGAAGATAAAAAATGAGCTGAGTGATGGGAGTGGAAAGCTTGAAATTTCTGTTGCTTGTGTTTTAGATAATACTTTTTCCTGAATGTCTTGGAAACTTTTTAATGTCATTTTTCTGCTTGCTTTCAGTTCTTCCCTCACTGCGTTTTCATCTCTCGGCTTCTCAGTTTGACAAATGTTGTTCCTGAACTTGTTCTTACTTTGGTGAAACTGCTGACAGCTTTCAGGGCAGGGATGAATGCCTGCAGCTCCCCTGAAGTGGCTGGGGGGGGGAGGTTTAAAGCGCCTTTGGAACTGGGAACTTTGGGGTACAGAATCACAGAATGTTAAGGGTTGGCAGGGACCTCTAGAGATCATCTGGTCCAACCCCCCTGCCAGAGCAGGTCCACCTACAGCAGGTGGCACAGGATGGCATCCAGGCGGGTTGGGAGTGTCTCCAGAGTTGGAGACTCCACCACCTCTTTGGGCAGCCTCTGGGCAGCCTCTTCCAGTGCTCCGCCACCCTCAAAGGAAAGAAGTTCCTCCTCATGTTGGGATGGAACTTCCTATGTTCGATTTTTATACCCGTTGCCCCTTGTCCTATCACTGGTCACCACTGAAAAAAGACTATCCCCCTTCTCCTGGCACCCTCCCTTTAAGTATTTGTAAGCATTGATGAGATCCCCCCTCAGTCTGCTCTTCTCCAGACTAAAAAGCCCCAACTCCCTCAGCCTTTCCTCATAAGAAAGGTCTTCGTGGCCCTTCGCTGCACCTTCCCCAGCAGTTCCCTGTCCCTCTTGAACTGGAGAGCCCAGAACTGGACCCAGGACTCGAGTTGTGGCCTCCCCAGGGCAGAGCAGAGTGGGAGGATGACCTCCCCCCACCTGCTGGCCACACTCCTCTTGATGCCCCCCAGGATGCCATTGGCCTTCTTGGCCACCAGGGCACATGGCTGGCTCATGGGCACCCTGTTGTCCACCAGGACTCCCAGGTCCCTCTGTGCAGAGCTGCTTCCCAGCAGGTCACCCCCAGCCTGTCCTGGTGTGGGGGGTTATTCCTCCCCAGGGGCAGGACCCTCCACTGGCCTTTGTTGAATTTCATGAGGTTCCTCTCTGCCCAACTCTCCGGCCTGTCCAGGTCCCACTGAATGGCAGCTGGGCCTTCCGGTGTGTCAGCCACCCCTCCCAGTTTGGTTTCATCAGCAAACTTGCTGCTGGGACACACTCCATCCCTTCATCCAGGTCATTGATGAACACATTGAACAGGGCTGGACCCAGCACTGACCCCTGGGGAACACCACTAGTCACAGGCCTCCAACTAGACTCTGCCCCACTGATCACAACCCTCTGAGACCCACCTGCTGACCAGTTTTCGATCCACCCCACTGTCCTGTCGTCTAACCCACATCCCCTAAGCTTGTCTATGAGGTACGTCTCTACCTGCCAAAGGAGGAAGATAAAAATTAGCACTTAGACTTCTGCCAAAGTTTTCCAAGCTGTGTTGCCTCCTGCTGAGCCTTCTCTGTCTGTATATACTGTGACCTGCCAGCTTTTTGGGGACAAGCAAATTTGGGTGGGTTTTTTTTTTTTGCTTCATCTGTGGTGTGGTTTTGTGCTGTGTTATGGCCAAACTTAAAACACTCTTCACAGACAGATCCTGGGAAGAGGAAGGAGGATGGATAGTGCTTTGTGTGGAGTGACAGAACCCCCTAAATGCTGCAGAAGTTGCAGCCTTGGTGGGCTCAGGAGGAGCCTGGCCGGTCCGCTGTGCCAAATTAATACTGCCACCCAAATTCTGTCCTCAAGTCTGAGCGCTGTCCTAAGGACCGGCAGCGAGTGCACGCACTCACCTTCCACGCAGAGAAGAGAAATTCCTAGTTAGGGGCTTCTTGGCAAAGTTTTTTCAGGAGGGAGGAAAGAGTGCAGCTTTCTTTTAGAAACTAGTCTTAATTTTAAAAACCCAACTGCCCCTAAGCTCTGTCAGGGTCATTCTTGACTAGGAGGCAAGCGAAGTAAGACGTTGCTGATAAATGTTTTCTCAGTATATTTAATATTTACTGGCATTAAGGGACCAGACCTTAGCTTGGCTGCCTGCTTACTGTAGCTCTTTGCTTTTCATTTTTAATGTTTGGCTGACAGGTTCGCTATAAACTTAAATCCTGAAGTGCAAGCAAATGTCTTACTTCACTAAGAGTGTCTTCAGTTATTAGGGAATTATTTTTTTTTTTTCCCCCAGTTGTAAATCTACGCTTCTCTCTATGCAAAACATGCTGTGCTATTTCTCGTTTCTTACAAAAGCAGCACTGAGATTTCTGGAAGCTGCAGAGGAATGCCATTAGTGTTAGTTTTATTTTATTTTATTTTATTTTATTTTTTTTTTAGTATCAGTGGGAGTTTTCAACAGCTCTGTTAAAAAGTCAGAAAAAAGAAATAAACTAGGAGAGATGCAAATTAATAGCGTTGCTGTTATGCACTGATCTGTCATTCCTGGTGGCTTTTGTCCATGTTGGTTTTTTTTTTTTTTTGGGGGTCGGGGGATATAAATGGAAATGAGGTTCCTCAATCTAGTGCCCGCTGGCTGCCAGCTGGTCACTATTGAAGTGCATCAGCAGGGAACTGGTACCTGTGGCCTCTTTAGGTTTCTGCATGTCTAGATGCCTGTTACCCTGTTGCTTGTGTAAACTTATTTTCCTTAATTTGAGCCTTAATAATTGAACGTTAAAAAACCTCCGCGCTCTTTAGAGTTTAAAAGTACTCTTGAACTAGCAACAGCTTTGTGAGCCCGATGGCTACGTTGATTTAAATCGTGTAGTTACGCGGTGTAGCAGCTACGTAAACTAGAAGATGAGGCCTTCTATGCTTTCTCAGCAATGTTGTTGAAATCACTTAGGCGAATAAAATTGCAGCCGTTTTCTCCCTGTTTATAGAATTGAGAATAATGTTTTGTTGGGGTTTCTGTAATGAAAAGAATAAAGCCAATCAAACATCATTGTCAGTGTCTTTTTCTAACACTTTTCTACTTGATAATCCTCTTATTTGGTGATAAAATGTGCTTTGATTTTTATTTAGCGCACTGTGTTTTTAACTAACTTGTTTTATACATATGCTCAAAATATTTGAAGATTGCTCATTAAATCTGAGTTGTTCGGATATTGGACCCTTTTTATATATTGAATTTTCTCTTAGGAATAGAAATAAAGAAATACTATTTAAAGGTTTTCTGCTTTAAAAGGATTTATGAATAGAATGAACATGATATTCAGACACTATCCTAATTGAAGAGTTTCGAGAGACGAATGAGTTGAACTTTAAAAGTTGTCACATGTGTTCTCCTTCCAGGTGTCAGCGGTGGACTCCTTGGAGGGTCCCCTTCTTCAGGTGGAGGGGTTGAGTGATCTGAGACTGGAGCTCCACAGTAAGAAGATGAACATGCACTTGGTCCTGATAGATGAATTACACCGTCATCTTTACATCAAATCGACGAACCGAGTAGGCCAACGCAACAAAGAGAAAGGGAGAATAAGGTGGGTTTGGCGTGGTGCTAACGGAGGGCGACAGGTCTGGCGGGGAAGAGGACGACGTTCTCCCTTCCATAAGTAGAAGCTTTCTTGGGAGAGCGCCATCAACTTACACCTCAGCCTTTCATTTTTGGCAAGCAAATTTCTCATGCTTTATGGCTGCGGAGAGCAGAAAAACTCCAAATATGTTGATGCACCTTCAAGCCTGTGAACAGCCTGTTCTCTTTCTTTCACTTTTGCTTAGTGATTCTGTTGGTTTTTTGCTGCTTCCCACAGAATTATGATGAGGTCAGTTCCCTTTAGCGTTCTTTTCCTTCTCTGATGGCTACACCTTTCCTATGAATGTCACGATCATGAGGCTCAGGTCAGGCAAAGGGAAGAGCACAGGGAAAAATTGCTGATCTTTTCCAGCAAACATCCAAGGTTTAGAAGACTTCTAGCTAACCGTAAGGCTACCAGCTGGAGGGCGCAATATTGAAGTGCCTGAGCAGTGTCTTGGCTGTGTTGTGTTTTAAAGGGGTTGAAACATCGTGCCTTGTTGGTGCCCTCTGATCAGTGGAAACTCAGCTTAAGTATAGATGCCTGGCTAATTTTTCCTAAATTTTCCAAGTTTGAGGCCAATGGAGTTGTTGAGAGGGAAGGAAGTAAGGGAGACAAAGAAAAGAGAGACACAGTATTGGAAGATAACTTTTGCAGAGCAGGACGGGGAGCAAAAGGGGAGCCAGCACATGATAAAGACGCAGAGCAAAGATAAATTAGCATTTCATTATGAGAAGGAATAAAAAAATGCTTACCGAAAATAAGAGGAGAGATAGTAAGTTACATTAAATGAATTTATGAAATAAAGGATTGATTGAAGTTGAAATTTCTAGGAAGGAGGGTTGCTAGCAAGTCGTCAGTCTCTGCCTTACTCATCTTGTTAATTAAAAGCAGACACAAAGCTTTGGTGTACCCAGACTATGCAACTGCTGATTAACTGCAGTTTTGCACGACTGCTGCAGGGGCACTTATCTTTTTCTCGTTTTCTGTCTTTTTTTTTTCTTCACATTCCCTGTTGCACAACGCTGATATTTGATAACGTGCACTCTTGCATCAAGGACTGTCTTGGTGCTTTGTTGTAGTGTGCTGCCCTAGATCGACTGTTGACCAGGATGCAAGAATGTTTATAATTATTTCTTGTATTGGCTTTTTTTAGCTAACGTTGCTAAGCCGAAGCGCGTAGCTAATCCCTGTAAGTATGGTATTGTGGGCGTATAGGGAGTATAGGTGGTTCTTACGCAGGATAGTAAGCTTAGCCCTTCTCTTTGCAGGTTTCTGTAAGCATTTTGACCTCTAAAGGAACGTTCTGAACCTCGTCATAGGAGCCTTCTCCACTTCTTTCTCTTAAAAATGATTTCTTGCTTGCGTTCCCCTGCCACATCCAGCTTCGTGCCTTTTATTATGCAGCTGGGGCAGCGTGACACATTTTTGGCAAATCATACTATGTGAATTTATTATGAAAATGACCACGTAGAAGGTCTTTCCTTTCTGAGGAAGAAGGTTCATTTGGAGAGGAATGCATATAGGTGTGCACAGAACAGGAATTTGAAGGCGAGGGAAAAGGTTGGAGGTTTCTAGAGGGAACTAGAAAAGGTTGAAGGATTAAGTAGCTGACAGAGGCCATGGAAATGGGAGCATCTCTTCTCCCCAGTATATAATTTTCCAGAAAGATCGTACCAATTCCATGTTAATTTATCATCATGCTAGCAGTAGTTAATTGTGCTGGAGGTGAATGTGTCTGCTGGGAAATAATCACGTGCCTGTGCCCTGATCACGTTGCTGTGACCTGTCAGACAAGGCTAGAGTGCTATTAAATTCAGAGAGTCCTTGAGATACCAAATTTTGGCTTTGATACGACACTGCTCCCTTATCATGGCTTTTTTTGCTTTTTCCATTTTCACTCAAATGTATGTATATACACCGACTCGTATTCATCTGTGGACTTGTGCTTTAAGTCGGGTTTTGTAAACCTCTTGTATCTAAACTGTGTGTGATGTGTATCTATTGCGTAGCACAAATTTAAGAAATAGATGGATTCTTTGTTGTGAACTAAGATTGTGAATAATAGTAATTCTTTCCCCTTGCACAGTTCACTTGTGAAAGATGCCTCTCCTGTGCCTCTTAAGGATGTCACCAACTTGTCTACACCTCGAAAGTTCCTTGAAACTTCCCAGTTCAGTACTCCAGGAAGCTCCAGCAGTGAGTATTTGTTGCGTGCACGCCTCACAGAATTAATTTGTAGCTCTTCAGCTGATTGTACAGGAGTAGTAGCAGGCATATCATCCCTTTTCATGGTTGGCTGCTGACGGGAGGTCCTGAGTCAAAAAGTTAGGAAGTGATTTGTGCAACATCACGAACTGAGTGAGTGGTACATCTCGGGGCAGAACTTGGCCTGGTCTGTATTTTTCTTTTGGCAAATCTCTCCTACCTCCCATCAGCTTCACTTAAATACACTTAGTTTTCTGTGCCTGTTCTAGTCTTGATCGTGTTCTTGGTATCTTGGGCAGAAGAGATAATTGCAGTCAGTTCAGTTTGTGTAGAGGTCTCCTCTCTGTTATCTAATGTAGGCAGACAGGTATGTGTCGATGTTGCAGAAGGGGTTGTTTTTTTTTTTTTTTTCTGTGCTGGAGCCAGAATGTCAAAACTTTTCCTTGTGGGAACTTTGTAACTTTGACTAAAGGTCTGTCTCTCCACAGGAATAACCTGGTGGTGATCTTTGTGGACCTGTTACTACAACAGACACTGAGCGAAACCCTCGGTTTCATTGTTGCTTTGGTATGAGGCTTTGAAAGTGGTGCTGCACAGATGGGGAATTAATCCTTGTATTGTTTCAGTAGATTAATAAGTGGGGCTGTCCTTGTTTAACAAATGAATAAAATTAATAATACAGAAGTGACCTACATCTCTCTCCGGCTTCCTTTCAAAAGTTGGCTGCTTCAGTATTCCTCTAATAGAAAGAATCTTTCCTTCTCTTCTCATACTTATTTAATTCTTTTGTCCTTATTTTGTCTGCTTGTTTCTGGTTTTTCTCGTAATGCTCACCTCGTAGGCTCTTTTGTTTGATCATTCTTATCTTTTGCTCTTGTAGGGGTTTTTGTTACTTAGCCCTGCTCCTGTAGGGTTCCTGGTCTCTCAGAGCCTGAGGCTGTATTCCTACATAGTGGGCGTTTGTGAGGAGTCACTTGTGACATGCCAATAGAAACCTTCAGGGCTGGAAACTGCAGCTTCATTGCAGAAACCTGGAAGAGAAGAACCATGTGAAAATTCTGGGGAAGAAAACTCCAGAATTCCTGTTCTTTTCCCCTACGATCGGTTCAGTTTCTTGATAAAGATCACACGATTTTGGGGAGCGGAGGAAATAAGCAACAACAAACTGCATCCCCGTCTCACCGCTTCCTACTTCCTTTTCAGTGAGTTCGTTGCACAGTGTGTGCTGTTATTTTTCCACCTAAAATACTGGTCTGGAGTTACGGGGCTGATAGGGATCTCCCATCGTGCCTTATGATGCGGAACAGGCAGCAGGAGCTGTACCTACTGAAGAAAGGGAATCCTGTCCTTTCAGTACTTTTAGTATCTTCCTTAGTTGGTTTTCTTTATTGCTAGTGTAATACAAACCTTAAATATGCTCTGAAAAGAATTTTGTTGACATGTCACCTTTGAAGACTTACTGAGCTTAGGCAATCCTTGTTGCATCTGCTGAGATTGGCAGGAGGTTTGTTATTATCCAAAAGTGGCCGAGAAGTTTTTTCCTAGCTGTAACCAGTGTAAACCTGTAAGTAGAGATAAATGGCATTTTTAGCATTCATGCTGGACTACTGCAATACCATCTGTAAAGGAAAGTCCCGAGGCATCCTGCTCTTTCAGAGCCAAGGGCTCCACGAGCACTGACGCTGGTGTTCCCCTTTAGGTACTGCCTCGTACTTTCAGCGGAGTCCAGTTCAAGTTTACTGCCCTCATTTCCAGCGTATAGTTCTTGTTCGGAACTGTCTGGGATCACCCGTGACAGTCTTGCCCACCATGATGATGACTTTGTCCTATAATAAGGTTATATAGGAATAAACTGGTGCACAGTCGGCTGAACATGAGCCAGCATGTGCCCAGGTGGCCAAGAAGGCCAATGGCATCTTGGCCTGGATCAAGAGTGGTGTGACCAGCAGGAGCAGGGAAGTGATTGTGCCCCTGTGCTCAGCACTGGTGAGGCCGCAGCTCGAGTGCTGTGTTCAGTTTTGGGCACCGCAGTATCGGAGAGACATTGAGGTGCTGGAGCGTGTCCAGAGAAGGGCAACGGAGCTGGTGAGGGGTCTGGAGAACAAGTCTTATGAGGAGCGGCTGAGGGAGTTGGGATTGTTTAGCCTGGAGAAGAGAAGGTTGAGGGGAGACCTTCTCACTCTCTACAACTCCCTGAAAGGAGGTTATAGCCAGGTGGGGTCAATCTCTTCTCCCAAGGAACAAGCGACAGGACAAGAGGAAATGGCCTCAAGTTGTGCCAGGGGAGGTTTAGGTTGGATATTAGGAAAAACTTCTTTACGGAAAGGGTTCTCAAGCATTGGAAGAGGCTGCCCAGGGAGGTGGTGGAATCGCCGTCCCTGGAGGTATTTCAAAGCCGGGCAGACGTGGTGCTGAGGGACACGGTTTAGTGGTGATTTTGGTAGTGTAGGTTATGGTTGGACTCGATGATCTTGAAGGTCTCTTCCAACCCAAGTGATTCTATGATTCTATTATTCTAAACAGCGTCACCCAGTACGTAGCCTCCCAGTTGTTGATTGTGTAAGTGTTCTGAGGAGCAGAACCAAAACCAACCAAATTCAGTTTTGAAGTAAGAAAATGGCTGCAAGTTCTCGCTGCAGTTGGAACCAAATCTAAAATTCTGGATTTTGGTAAAACTTCTCCAAAAGGAATTGAAAGCGAGCCTGGGTTATCCATCTGACCGGCATGTTTACAAACTTTCCTAAGACACCTTCCGCCAAGCGCAAGTGATCTGCATTAAGCCAGAAAGGTAAAGCAACATGTGAAGGATACCCCTTATATAAGGAAGAATCAAAATGCAGGATATTTAGTTTGATTCCATTTTTTGGGCAGAGATGTGGCCGAGACTCTCTTCCACCATCTTTTACTTGGAATAAGGCATGGGACCCCTATTTAATGCATTGACCTCGATTTGAATATTGAGGTTTGGGATTTGCTTACCTGGGCCATTCAGACATTTCTTCGTATACAAGTAGTGAGGCTGTGTTTTCAAATAAAAAAGGTTATTAGGTTATTCTCTTTTTTTTTTTTTTGAATTAATAGTTCCCCCCGCAGCATAGCAGGCAATGTTTGCATGTGTAAGAACAGAAAAAGGTGTGTTATTAATCACTTGTAGCAGAACAAGAAGTGGTAGTAGCGTTCCTAAAGCATAACTAGGTAAGTGTTTTCTGACTCATTTGCGACTTCTGAAAATCATAGAATCATAGAATGGTTTGGGTTGGAAGGGACCTTGCAGATCATTGAGTTCCAGCCCCCCTGCCATAGACAGGTACACCTCCCACCAGACCAGGTTGCCCAAGGCCACATCCAGCCTGGCCTTGAACACCTCCAGGGATGGGGCCTCAACAACCTCTCTGGGCAACCTGTTCCAGTGCCTCACCACCCTCCAAGTCAAAAATTTCTTCCTAATGTTTAATCTAAACCTGCCCTCTTCCGGTTTAAAGCCATTCCCCCTCATCCTATCACTACATGCCCTAGGAAAAAGTCCTTCCCCTGCTCTCCTGTAGCCCCTTTGGGTACTGGAAGACCGTGATAAGATCTCCCCGGAGCCTTCTCTTCTCCAGGCTGAACAGCCCCAACTCTTCCAGCCTCTCCTCAGAGGAGAGGTGCTTCAGCCCTCGGACCATCCTCGTGGCTCTCCTCTGGACACGCTCCAGCAGGTCCATGTCCTTCTTCTGTTGGGGACTCCAGAGCTGGATGCAGCGCTCCAGGTGGGGTCTCGCCAGAGTGGAGTAGAGGGGCAGAATCACCTCCCTTGACCTGCTGGCCACACTTCTCTTGATGCAGCCCAGGATGCAGTTGGCCTTCTGGGCTGCGGTCGCACACTGCTGGCTCAAGTTGAGCTTCTCGTTGATCAGCACAGCCAGGTCCTTCTCCTCAGGGCTGCTCTCCAGCCATTCCTCGCCGAGCCTGTATTTGTGTTTGGGATTGCGCTGACCCAGATTTAGAACCTTGCACTTGGCCTTGTTGAACTGCATGAGGTTGGCTTGGGCCCACCTCTCCAGCCTGTCCAGGTCCCTCTGGATGGCATCCCTCCCCTCCAGCGCGTCTACTTCACCAAACAACTTGGTATCATCGGTGAACTTGCTGAGGGTGCGCTCGACCCCACTGTTCCATGTCACCGACAAAGATGTTGAATAGTACAGGTCCCAGCACCGACCTGTAAATTCTGTTTTTATTTGCTCGGTGCAATGTTGACGGTGTTTAAAACCACTTGTCCTGACGTGCCCTGATAAATGGTTATTTCGTACCGTGTTTGAACGGAGGTTCTAGGGTACAAGTGACAGCTAAGAACCACAGCGGAGGTCTCTGAGAACAGAGTTGTTTGTGAGCATGAAACGGCGTTGCTCCTTTCACTCCAAACGCCTGAAAACAAAGGCTCTGATGGCTTCATCCTCCACGTTAGTCAGTTTAGAATCTGCCTTAAAAAGTCGCATTTCTGCAGATCTGTTCTTGCTCTTTATGCCCATCATGCCAGAAAATGTCTTACCTGGCGCCTCGTTACACTCTGCATCATTCAGTGAAGTGCTGGGCAAGTGTCCCTCAGACTGGGAGAGATGTAAATGTAATAGAAAACATTTGATCAGCATAAACTATGCATATGGTTCTGCTTCGAGTGCACGATGTACTTATGTATATTTTTTCCACATAATTTTATTTGAAAATAGCCTTTTCCAGGACTGCGGAACTACCGGAGAATTTAAAACTTATGTGTATGCATAATGAAAGCTGTTTCTGCCTTTAGTCATTTAAGTTCTTTGGCTTTTTATTGATTAAACAAAGTGGCTGTGCATATTAATGCATGTCATTGTAAGCCCTGACTCATTCAGCCCATCTCAGCAAAGATGCCAAAATTTCGAGTCCTTTCTGCATTCCCTTCCCAAAGGAGATGTTACTTTGTGCTGTAGAATCTTTATAAGGAAATTAAAGCTGTTCCTGGTGCACTTAAAATAAACAAAACCTTCAGTAATGTTCACCTGAGGATTGCAGATACGGCAGTTAACCAGTAAGGTTTTCCCTTCATGCCAGTTCAGAGAAATAAATTCACTTTTAAATTATATTTCTCTGTTTGAACCTTCTGTACTCTGGAGAGTATTTATGAAGGTTCTTGCGTTGCCTGGCTCTTCCTGGAACTATAAAATGTTCTCACTGGGTGCTTAGCAAACCCAAGAGCGCCCTTTCCTGAAAAATTCCTGAGAATAGGTTGTAGAAATCTGACAGAGGGTGAGCTGAGGTGGTGACAATTGATACTGTTCTTGATGGTGTATGTAAATTTTATGCTGAACAAATAATATACTTCAGTGATTGGTACTTCTCAGCTCTAAGAGAAAACTGTAGCTTCTAAATCCAAGCAGTGTGGTGGCTTCTGAGGTCAAGTGTGGTTACTGCTCCTGGCTCTGTTTCTTCAGGGACGTAAGTACTTCTGTGCAGGTGGAAACGTGGAGACCTGTGAACCTGACCCTGCAAAATACCTGCAGGAACCAGAGATTTAAGGTCCAATTTTAAAGGTGGCTCTAAAAATGCCAGTGTGGCATTCTGTTTGTTGTCACAGTTGCTTCCACTTCAACCATGCTCAGTAAACATGTAAAAGATATTTTTTTTCCTATTAACCTCACCTGAGGGTCTGACACCAGCTGGCTGAATTTTCTGTCATTTGTACTAAAAATTAAATGGTCCTCTCACTGAACTGGAGGGTTTTTGTTTTGGCTGTTTTACATTTGCACAAATCCAACTGAGGACTTTGATCAGAAGGTGGTGGCAATCCAGCAGCGAGTCCCATTCCCTCCTGCTATCATTGCAGTGCCGCAAAAAAAGCTGTTTTTTCTTACCTCAGGGTAAATTTTTCCCCTAGGGTATTTAAGAGGAAGTCTGTTCCTGCAGTTTAAGACAGGTTTGCAATTGCACAATAAACATCAAAGTCTATGAAGTAACTTCTTGTGAGTCTGTTTTTGCAGGACCGTCATTTTTCTCCCTTATCCTCAGTAATGGTTCGTGTTCTGACTTGATGCTAAGCACTGATGCATGTCATCTGTGTGTGTGTTTGGGGAAGGGAAAATTGAGGAAATTTTAGATCCTTGTGACAAAAGCCCAAAGGGTAACAGTTGCTCTTCCTGTGTAATTTCATTAGTTGTTCTTACATGTGGTCCCAATGTAAGATATTTGACTACCATGCACTTATTTTTATTTGGAGGCTCAGTTTTCATACTTGTGTGTATTGGGAGGATTTTGAAGGGGGCTTACAGAGTTGCTTTGTACAATTCTCGCAATGAAATGTTACGAAAGATGTGAAAGAGTGGCCTTGTAAAATTAAAATGCCTCTGTTTTTTGAAAGACTAACATCCTTAAAACTGTAGACAGAACTGTGTGAACAACAGTTTTGGAAAGAGGAGATTTGCCCTGGGGCTTCGAGGTTATTGATCTCTGAGACATGTTTTCTTCTGGACTCGGTAGTAAGGCAGAGAAGAAAACGACCAAAATTTTTAAACCAACCATTTCTAAAGTAACCATCTGGTTCTTCCTCATTGTCTTCATACATGGGTCAGAACAAGGATCTGGCACCAGAAATTAGCAGGTGATGTTTCTTCAAGTCTTAATATGAACTTGCATCCTTTTCTCTAGAAGGGTTGAAGGCAGAAAGAGTATATTCAGAAAGGACATAAATCATGGAAAATAGTACATTAAATTTTACTAGTTGCCCATAAAAACACACAGCTAATGAAATCTTCTGTAATGAGTAGCAGCAAATTTTGACCATTCATTGGAATGAAAAACAAGACCCAAGAGTCTTTTCTTTAGCTGCTTTACTTAAATGAGTTATCAACACTGGCTTTTCTCGGGATCAGACTGCAGCTATTAAAATGCCTCTTGCTGCAGGTTTCTTCCTTGTGAAATGGCAGAACTGTACAAATGAGGGTCTCATCAATTGGAACAGACGTTTTTATAGGGCATCATCAAACCAGGGAGCCGTCAAGGAAGTTTCCACCTTTGTAACTGTGGAGGTGATGAATCAATGATGCGCATGATTCAACTTTCTAGTGACTTAAACTGAGGGTAGATTTTTGACTGCTTGAACACAGAGTTGTGCATTTTTAGATGCACCACTTCAGTGATGAACAATTTTTGAAAATGGCTGCTTATTTCATTAGAGAATGTGGCAGAATCGTCACTCCTTTAGGTTGTTGTCTTTGGAGGCTTTTGAGGAACCATGTTTAAATGTTTTGCTTGATAAGCAGTTCTCAGAGATGATTTAGAGACATCCTTGTCTCTAAATTGGAGAGACATGGATTTGATGAGTGGCCCACTTGGATAAGGAACTGGCTGGACGGACGCACTCAAAGAGTTGCAGTGAACGGCTCGATGTCGAAGTGACCACCAGTGATGAGTGGTGTTCTCAGGGGTTGGTACTGGGACCGGTGCTGTTTAACATCTTTGTGGGCAACATGGATGTTGGGATTGAGTGCACCCTCAGCAAGTTCGCTGATGACACCAAGCTGTGTGGAGCAGTCAACACACTGTAGGGAAACGATGCCATCCAGAGGGACCTGGATAGGCTTGAGAGGTGGGCCCGTGCCAACCTCATGAAGTTCAACCAGGCCAAGTGCAAAGTCCTCCATGTGTGCGTCTGAAGCACACGTACAGGCTGGGCAGAGAATGACTGGAGAGCAGCCCTGCTGAGAAGGGCTTGGGGTTGTCGGTGGATGAGAAGCTCCACATGAGCTGGCAATGGGCACTGGAAGCCCAAGCACCACCCGCATCCTGGGCTGCATCAAATGCAGCAAGGCCAGCAGGGTGAGAGAGATCATTCTGTCCCTCTACTCCACTCTTGTGAAGACCCCACCTGGAGCCCTGTGTCCAGCTCTGGGGCCCCCGGCATAAGAAGGGCATGGACCTGTTGGAGTAGTCCAGAGGAAGGCCATGAAGATGATCCGAGGGCTGGAACACCTCACCTATAAGGACAGACTGAGAGAGTTGGGATTGTTCAGCCTGGAGAAGAGAAGGCTCTGGGGAGACCTTATAGCCTCTTCCAATGCCTAAAGTGGCCTACGAGAAAGCTGTGGAGGGGCTCTTGATCAGGGAATGTAGTGATAGGGAGAGGGGTGATGGCTTCAAACTGAAAGAGGGGAGATTTAGATTAGATCTCAGGAAGAAATTTTTCCCTCTAAGGGTGGTTGCCCACTCTCTGGGGTTGCCCAGAGAAGCTGTGGCTGCCCCATCCCTGGAGGTGTTCAAGGCCAGGTTGGATAGGGCTTGGAGCAACCTTGTATAAGTGGGAGGGTGATCTTTAATGTCCTTCCAACCCAAACCAGTCTATGATTAGAACAATAAAATCACCAGGAGTAGTCAGCATGGCTTGACCAACTTGATAAACTTCTACAATGAAAGACTGCCCTGGCAGATGAGGGGAGAGCCATGAGTGTTGTCTACTTGCTCTTCAGTAAGGCCTTTGACGCTGTCTTCTGTAGGATTCCAATAGAGAAATGCTTGATACACAGGCTGGATGAGCGGATGGTGAGCTGGATCAAAAACTGTCTGAATGGCTGGCCAAAAAGGGTGGTGATCAGCAGCACAAGGTCTAGTTGGAGGCCAGTAACTAGCGGTGTACCCCAGGGTGCACTTCTGGGTCCTACTGGGTTCAGTCCTATTCAACATCTTAATTACTGATTTGGATGTTACGGCAGAGCGTACCCTCAGCAAGTTTGCAGGCGACACGGGCGGATTGGCTGATGTGCCACAGGGTCGTGCTGCCATCCGGAGGGACCTGGGCTGGCTGAAGAAACGGACTGACAGGAACCTCATGAAGTTCAACCAGTGGAATTGCAGTCCTGGCCCTGGAGAGGAAGAACCCCAGCAATTGGGACCTGCTGGGGATCACCAAGCTGGAAAGCAACTTCGCAGAAAAAAAGCTGAGTGGACATCAAGTTGAACATGAGCAACCAGCACAGTGCCCTTGCTGCAAAGCAGGCTGAAGGTGTCTTGGGCTGCATTAGACAAAGTTTTACCAGCAGGTCAAGGGAGGTGATCCTTCCTCTACTCAGCACTGGTGAGGTCACACCTGGAGTGCTGGGTCCGGTGCTGGGCTCCCTAGGGCAAGAGAGATATGGACATCCTGGAAAGAGTCCAGCAAAGGGCTGTGAAGATGATGAAGGGTCTGGAGTATCTGTCCTGTGAAGAAAGGCTGGGAGAGCTGGGACTGCTCAGCCTGGAGAAGAGAAGGCTCAAGGGGGATCTTAACAATGTGTATAGATACGTGGAAGGGGAGGGTATGGAGAAGACGGAGCCAGGCTCTGTTCAGTGGTGCCCAGTGATGGGACCAGAGGTAACGGGCCCAAACTGAAACACAGGAGGTTCCCTCTGAACATCAGGAATTGATTTTTGACTGTGAGGGTGAGCGAGCACCGGCACAGTTGCCCAGGGAGGACTGGGGCATCTCCATCCTTGGAGATACTCAAAAGCCATCTGGATGTGGCCCTGGTCTGTGGGTGGCCCTACCTGAGCAGGAAGGTTGGACCCGATGACCTCAGGAGGTTCCTTCCAACTTCAGCCATTTTGTGTGATTCTGTGATCTTTGAATGGAATTAAACAATGAGAACCACCTGAAATCCTTAAGTGATAACTAAAATTCAGGTTTTCAAAGAGGTCAGCGTAGCTAAAACCCCTTCAAGTTACGGGTCCAAATGCTTTGGAAATGCCCTGAGCAGGCTTCACGCCATCTGGAATTTCTCTTGGTTTGCGTGGTGGTATGTACCAGAGTTGATTCACTGGGATGGGATGACAAAGTGGTGTGTTGAAGCTGGGTTTTTTTGGCATAAAACTGCAAATTGAAGTTTTAAAAGCTTCCTCATGGTAGAGGCAACTGTAATAATTTACATTTTAAAATGTTCATTCATTGACATCACATTTCACTTGTTACATTCTGAAGGAGGGTGAAAAAATTTGCTTGGTATTACTGAAGAAATCTTACATAATTCTTCTTTGGTGTTTTCTAACTATTAGTTTTGAATACAGTGAAGCTGTTTTTAATTAAAATAGGACTTTTTTCCCCTTCTCTGCTCTTTGATGAATCACAAAGGAGAAAAAGGTTAATCAAACAAAACCTGAATAGCAGACCCGCAATGTACCATAATTTGTAAAAAGAATTGTTGCAAACATCCATAGGCTAATTTAATTTTTCTTGGCTTCTCTACATAAAGGGAGTGCTTACGGCGTGAAAGATACTCCTGCCCCTTTAAAGGGACGCTTGCATTGCAGAGGCATTTCGGGTACGAACTCGTGGATGTGGAAAGCTAGGAACAGGTCCTGGCGGTCTTATCATAGAATCATAGAATCACTTGGGTTGGAAGAGACCTTCAAGATCATCGAGTCCAACCATAACCTACACTACCAAAACCACCACTAAACCATGTCCCTCAACACCACGTCCACCCGTCTTTTAAACGCCTCCAGGGACGGCGATTCCACCACCTCCCTGGGCAGCCTCTTCCAATGCTTGAGAACCCTTTCGGGAAAGAAGTTTTTCCTAATAGCCAACCTAAACCCCCCCTGGCACAACTTGACGCCGTTTCCTCTTGTCCTGTCGCTTGTTACTTGGGAGAAAGTAACAGCAAGGAAAGAAAGGAACAATAAACATCCTTTTGTTTGGATTCAGGTGAATAAGAGTCATTCGTGTTGTCGGTTTAAGAGTAAATACAGATGAAGGTTTCGGTTCTGAGAGCTGATCTGTAGGGACATTTCCTTCACCCGTGGAGCTCCTCTGCCCACAGAAGATAGCGTGTGGGATTGCAATTTTGAAGGTGAACCTCTTTACAAACGCCTGTCTACTTTGATGCCTTTTTTGAAGAGGTGGGACGCAGGAGGGGCCGGTTCCCAGGCCAAAGCTTTGTGGTCATACAACCCCTTGATGACAAATGGCAGAAGAGGCTGTTTGAAGTGGGGAAGATGCGGGAAAAGAAGAATGTCTTCATTTGCCCGGGGTTGGAATCTTGTCAGATCTTACAGATAAATGGGCCCCCAGAAGCTACCCAGGATACCTGTTTAATAGGCACAATGTGCAGGAAACACGGTCCCCACTGTTTTAGCAAAAGACTAGATCTAACAAAACTTATACACCAGTGTGTTGCTAGCAGATATTGAACTACTCACTTTGCCGTTGTTTGTAAGAGATGTAAATCAATGTCCTGACTATTTGAGGGTGTTCAAAATTGGTTTGCTCTTTTGAAAATGGAAGAGCGTTCATCTTCACAGGGCGGCAGAGTTCTCAGCGAGATTGCTGCCTTTAGTCCTCTTAAATGCTGTCCTCGCATTTGGGTACAGCGGTATTTCCTCCCTCGTGGGTTTTCATTGTGTGACATTAAGAATAATTTGCAGCCTGCTTACGAAGGGGCTGCAGCGCAATGATGGGGACCTGTCCTCTAAAAGGTTGCTTGGGCTGTGAAATCTCTGCATTCAATTCAGAGGAACAAGATATTTGGTGTCCTTTTTTTTCAAAAAACAATACATTAAAATAGCATTTCCAGTGTTGTCTTTTCCACAGCTCTTGTTCCAAAGAGCTCATTTTCTGTGTTTGTGCCTGGCATGCCGTGGAGTGGGTTTTTTTTAGTTTTTTTTGTTTGGGTGTTTTGTTGGGTTTTTTTTTTTGAGAATAACAAACAGCATTAACGAAGCGGGTAGACCGTGTATGCAGCGCACAAAGTGCTTTGCAGCCTCGTGGGTTGAAAGGTGTGTGATAGATGAGAGCTTTGAGCAGAGCTATGTGTGCATCCAGTTGTTAACTTCTAACCGCTATTATTGCTCGTGTGTGTCTGAACTATCTCCTATATTCTTGCCTCTTTTTTTTTTTAAATAATAAATTAACGCGTTCTGGGTGTTTCTAGTTGCTTGCCCTATAACTCGTCCAAATTTAACTGAAAAAAAGTGTGTGTGAGAGAGGGGGAAAAAAGCCCTATTTGATCTCATTGATTTGGATAACCTAAAACCCGACGTGATTCTGCGTTGTGACATGGGATGACCTCCCAGGATCCGTTTGAGTTTGGTTTGAGCTAGAGATGCCGTGTTTGGGGTTACGCTGGCGGAAAGGAACGGTCTCTGTTGTGGAGGCTGGTGTAAGCTGACACTGAAATAAGTGTTAATCTCTTTATTGTGATGCTATTTATGAAGTGGAACCATACGGGCTCTCTGGGATGTTGTTTTCTTGGTCTTGTGCTAACTTCGGCGGCGCTGATGCTCTTCCGTTCAGACTGTCGTAGCTTTTAGACAGCTACAGGGCTGCGTGCTATTTGTGGCACGCCGTTTTTCATTTCTGCCGTGTCATTTAAATCCTTCTGGTGGATCTTTTGACATTTATTCAGGCTCTCAGAGAAATTTTGATTTAAGTGAAGGAAAGAAAAAAAATAAAAAAAATCTGTTGAGCAGTAGAAACCACGGGAGTCATCTGTCATCCAACAGCCCTTGTCGGAGTTCAGTACCAGTAAGATGAAACAGCTGTTAGGTTTTAATTTCTACGCAAGGATACGGTATGGTGGATGGCACAGCTTCAGCCGTATCCTTTGGTGCCGTTTGTCCACGTACTGCCGCTCCGGCTGTTAACAAGCCATGTGACTGTATACCTTCCAAGATGCTTTAGTTGAGTTTGCCTTGAAGACACTTACTTCACATTAGTGTTTGAATATATTTATTAAATGTTTCACCCGGTCTTTAACAGAGACAGCCTTTTGTTGTTGCTGGGTGTTATCTGTAAATTAAGGAATGTTGATTAATGAGCATACTTAAAACAAGTGTAGTACCTCTTGCCTTTCTCTTCCTTGTCGCTTAGCAACAGAATTTCTCCCTGTGCAATCCCTGTTACTTCAGGAAGACTGTATCCACAATATCCTCTCTAATTCTTCTCGTTTTGCCTTTCTAGAAGCCTTGCTAAAAGATTTGAGTAACTTCATCCACCCCTTGACAGATGTAATAAAGCGGAATAGGATAACATCAAACATTCGTTCGCTTTGTCGGTATAAACTTTGCCGAATGCATCAGAAGTCGGTTAAGCTTGTTAATGTTTATAATGAAAATTCCCCTATTGTGAAGAATATTGCAAAGAAAACCAGCTGCGTTAGAAATTTAGGGCTTTTAGCTCCTTGAAACACATCCGGGGGTTTTGTAGTGATATAATACCTTCTCATTTACGGTATCTTAATTGCACCAGACTTACTCTGTTTCCTAACCAATATGTAATTTATACCATGATCTCTGTTTCTAAATCAATCACATGTGCAGAATGTTGTGTTTATGTGCAGGGAACCCCCCAAGCAAAAATAAATATCCCCTGTTTCCCCTCAAAATTTGAGTGTTGCTTGTTTCCTTGTTTATTCCTTGGTTGCTCTAAGTGGTGGGATCTCTGTGAAGGCAAAGGAGTTTGCATGCTGCTGCTGCATGGTAAATGTTGGGTTTACTAGTTTAAATCTTGGATTGTGCCTTTTAAACTCTATTTCAGTGCGAGAAACAAGCCTTCTGGAAATTAAAGAAGATATGGAACTGGATCCGGAGGAGAACAGCACTGTCTTCATGGGCATACTCATCAAAGGGCTGGCCAAGCTGAAAAAAATCCCTGAAACAGTGAAAGCCATCCAGGATCGCTTAGAACAAGAACTCAAGCAGATTGTTAAAAGGTCCACAACCCAGGTGGCGGACAATGGTTACCAGAGGGGGGAGAATCTGTCCCAGGAAAATCAGCCCAGGTAAGGAGATTTCAACCACTGAACCTCAATTGCTGGGGAAAATAAAAAGTCTGGAGAAGAGTGTTGTGTCTGTTAATGTCAATTTGAAGGAACGACAATAATATCTTTGCAGTAGCAGAGATCCAAAGTGGTAAAATTTTCAGAAATGCCTGTGTCTCACTGAAGGGTGGATTTGTCTTGAGCACCTGAAAAGTTTGGAAATTTAAGAAATACGTTCAGAACGGGGAGGCATTGTTGCTTCTCAGCTAAAGATGTGGGAAAGGGAGATGCTTCCTTCTGTGCTTGGCCCTAGAAGAGAATCTTTTGGTTAAACAGATGTTTGAAATGCAGATTTGAGCGTGGAAGCACGGTAGAAGCCAGCATTGTTTAACTAGCAAGAGGTGCATAATGTTAAGCACTTGGTTTTTATTTTATTTTTTTTACCCTAACTTTTCCTTTTAAGCGCTTTTACACCAGATTGACTTGTAATGCTCTCTCAGATTGCCGATATGTATGGCGTAAAGAATACTTGCTGCCAAAACAAATACTGCCTTCTTGTGTTGCACTGAATCATGGCTTTGCACTGGTGCTGATGCCAAAGAAATTTTTTAAGTTCCTACCTCATATGACTCGAAAACAGAAGATTCGGCGCAGTTATTTATTTCAAATGTAGCAGAGTCCAATTAAGCTCATGCAGGTGCAGAGCTTTGAAATCTTATATGGAACTAATTATATCTGTAAATATATGGCCAAGTTTCTAATTGGTTTGCAGCTCCATTTACATTAATAGCAAGGTGTGGAAGCCAACTGAGAACTATATTTCTTTCTTCAGGATTTGCTAGAACTGTTCTTTGGAAAATAGAACTCCATAAGGACTAGCTATCACGTCTAGCTGAAATATTAATTTGTGATACTGCATGTTGTAACGATCACTGTCCGAAGGGAATTAATGGTGGAAAAGAAAAACGAAAACAAAAATGCATGTCTTCATTATATGTAATATTTCTAGTGGAAAATCACTCCCGAGGAAAACTTTCGCATGATAAAGACTTCTGTTTTTTAATTCCTGTCATTATCATTGCTGTGGAAACAATTATATTTTGAAGAACTCATAGGATTATGGTATTGATAACTTGGTGAAATTACAACAAGCTTTTGGGGTGGGTCAGGAGGCAGAATTTTAGTTTCTGATGCCGAGATGGAGCGTAGCACACGCTCGATTCTTGTTTTGTGAATCGGTCTTGAGAAGCGATATGGCTGCTGGTTTTCCATTGAAACTGATAAATTGGATCTGATCATATTTTAATGACATTAACATGCCCAAAGGGTTGGGTGAGGTACAAAAACGTTTAATCGATTTTTCTGGCGTGTGTTTAATACAAGTTTGTGAGCCTTTAAGATGCTTATATTCCAGAGCTAAGGAAAGTGTCTTGAATTCTTCTTGAATAAGGAGATAATTAGAACTGATTCTAAACCTAAATTGTATGTGAAGTTTACAGCAAGCAGGTGAATTCATTTATATTGAAAAGAATAAATTATAGTACGGAAAGGTATACCGCCCCTTAAATTAGCTACAGTTTTAAATCAAAACTAAGCGACTTCCCTGCTGTCAAGAGAAAAATAAATCTGAACAACAAGGTCCTTCTTTTAAGAGAGCTCTGTAAGACCCTAAATTTGAGCATGATGCAGTGCCCGAAACTGCTTAACTATTCATTAGGCTGTCAGCCGCGATGCTTGCTTGACCTCAGGATTCGGTGAGCAAAATGTTTTTCAGTTCACCTTAAAACTAGTCACACTTGGATGCTTCTTAGTCTCTATCACTGAGCTCGGTGCCTGTATTCAGGTACTGTACTTTAAGTGATATCCGTAAAAATTCTCACTTCTGGCAAATAAAATGACTAATAAGATGGCAGAGAGGCCTGTGGGGTCTGAGGATGTAGATTGGAGCTTCTGCTGGACAAATTCCCTGCTGCTCAATCACTATTCCCAGAACAAGGTATATGTTTTTCTTCATTGCTGTGTGGTGGCTCTCAAGGGTTGGGTTTTTATCTTTTCCGTACGAAAAGGGTGGCTTTTCCCTCCACTCGAGGATGAGGCTGATCATCTGCATGTGGAGGCTCTAGAGTAATTCTTTTTGGGGTCTTACATAAAAATTATGTTGAGGCCTCTCATTGTGCAAGAGAGAAGTAATTTCTAGAGCCTGGCCAGAAAAGTTGGACGTCTGATAACAGCTATAGAGTCTGAAGAGATCAGATGTTGATCTTGCGTTTCTTCATTGCTGTGTGGTGGCTCTCAAGGGTTGGGTTTTTATCTTTTCCGTACGAAAAGGGTGGCTTTTCCCTCCACTCGAGGATGAGGCTGATCATCTGCATGTGGAGGCTCTAGAGTAATTCTTTTTGGGGTCTTACATAAAAATTATGTTGAGGCCTCTCATTGTGCAAGAGAGAAGTAATTTCTAGAGCCTGGCCAGAAAAGTTGGACGTCTGATAACAGCTATAGAGTCTGAAGAGATCAGATGTTGATCTTGCGTTTCTTCATTGCTGTGTGGTGGCTCTCAAGGGTTGGGTTTTTATCTTTTCCGTACGAAAAGGGTGGCTTTTCCCTCCACTCGAGGATGAGGCTGATCATCTGCATGTGGAGGCTCTAGAGTAATTCTTTTTGGGGTCTTACATAAAAATTATGTTGAGGCCTCTCATTGTGCAAGAGAGAAGTAATTTCTAGAGCCTGGCCAGAAAAGTTGGACGTCTGAAGAGACCAGATGCTGATCTTGCATTTTTTTCTTATTTTTTAAATTTGGCTGCCTTTTGCCTGCTTGCCTGGTATGCATCCCTGGAGGCATTTAAAAGACCTGCAGATGTGGTGTTGAGGGACATGGTTCAGTGATGGACTTGGCAGCGCTGGGTTAACAGTTGGACTCGATGGTCTTAAAGGTCTCTTCCAACCGAAACAATTCTGTGATTCTGTAAGTTTTGCCATATCGACTTGTGCCACCACCTTTTACATTTGTACATAAAACCGTTATGAATTGCCCCCAAATTTTTAAGATCAAGAATTCTTTTTGTTATGACTGTAAAGCGACTGGATTCCCCATAAAAGACAGTAATGATGTCTTGTGTCCCCCACTGGGTTCTCTCCTCATAGTACCAACAAGCGGCAGGCTCTTGGGTCAGCTCTTCAGAGCTTCATGAAGTCTCTTTTCTCATGTGGAAGACCCACAGCCCCTCTGAGCTTGCCAGGAATGAGTCTTGTCCACGTTACACAAGGTGTTGTGCCCCAGGCTTGATAACAAGCACGTACACGAGAGGGAGCAGTGATTGCAGCGTTGATAAATTGCGGCCCATGCGATCATGGGTGTACTGTCCTTTGATTTGAGTGCTTGGTCTGCCTGAATAGAGAGTTGGTGTGAAATCGGAACGTCTCTTTTACAGAAGATGACACTAGCCTGGCTAAGGACCTTCGTGTAACACCGAAAGGATGTTTTTCACCAGTGGGGTCACAAAGAAAAGACTTGGATGGCCCTGTCATACAACTGATTTCTAACTTTCCTAAAACATGCAGCGTGGATGCAGTCGTGTAGGATAGTGGACTGGGAACAGGCCTAACTAGGTGGTACATCTTTGGCTGCGAGGTACCTTGCGGTGAATATAGAATCATAGAACGTTAGGGGTTGGAAGGGACCTCTGGAGATCATCTGGTCCAACCCTCCTGCCAGAGCAGGTCCACTTACAGCAGGTGGCACAGGATGGTGTCCAGGTGGGTTGGGAATGTCTCCAGAGTCAGAGACTCCACCACCTCTCTGGGCAGCCTGTGCCAGTGCTCTGCCACCTGCAAAGGAAACAAGTTCCCCCTCAAGTTCAGATGGAACTTCCTATATTTGCTTTTATACCCATTGCCCCTTGTCCTGTCCCTGGGCACCACAGAAAAAAGACTTTCCCCCTCCTCCTGGCACCCTCCCTTTAAGTATTTGTAAACATTTATGAGATAAGAATATAAACCGTCTTTACTAATGTGCACTTACCCTCATGAAATGGGAATGATACAAAGATAGGAAAACCTGTTAAAGGGCAGTAGTAGAGTCCTAGTAGTTCCCTGTCACTGGTGGAAGATAATTTTGAAAACTATGCTTGAATCTCACCTAGTTGTAGCTGATCTTGGCTTTAATTTAAGTGGCCTTTTCTTAAAGTCTAGGTGTCTAAAATTTTTAGATATCTGTGTTTGGAACAAGTTTATGAAAAAGACCTTTAACATAGATATTGCCGTTGACTTACCCTTAATGAGAGGCTCGTTAGATCATGCTTCGTTCTTGCATGTTTAGAAACATGTTATCTGGGGTTGTGGAGGACAAGGTATGGTAGAAGAGGTGGTGTTGTGTTAGCCTGGAGTACTGCTGTATCTTAATGAACCTGTGGGTCTCTTCTGAATTATGGAAGGTTGTTGAATTTAGAAGAATAATAATCTGGGCATATACCTACTTGAGGGCCGGATTTATAGGACAAGATTTCGGAAGGGATATAGTGCTGTAGCTTTACTTTTAGTTGAAAATCGGCTCAGGAAGAGGAGGTGTATTGACAATCTTGCTACTAAATCCTATCGATTGGATTCCGTGCACTTTTCCCTCCATGTTTGTAATATGTGAGGCTTTTTAACTCATCTCAAGGATTTAAAATAAATACAGAAGTTGTATACATCTTAACACTCCGGCCAGGCAAAGAACATTCTTGCTGCTAAAACGCATGAATTGTCATTAGCGACCTCATTCAGGTGTCAGCAGTCACTCCGCATCAATTCATTCTCCGTTATTGCCCGGACAATAGGAGATGCTTCCGGGTGTGTGTCACCGTCTCTCAACATATTTACCATATTTCTCGATGAAGAGGTTATAAGATTGCTTTGACAAATTGCCTAAGCCGGTCTCCTGTCATTCTCTGTATGTGTTCTACTTAGGTCACTCGGTGCTGCAACCCCATACGCATAAAATCTAGGCCATATTATTTTATGCTGTTTTGTCTTGTTGGCTGGCTGACACAGACTGGGGCTGTGTCTCTTTTGGGTCACCTTGTTTCAAAAAAGACCTGACAGATTTAGAAGACTTTCAGAGAAATGAAAACTAAGAGGAGACGTGCTGACTAATTTGACTAATTTGAAAACGGGCACATGTGGAAACATGATGTGGTTGAGAATGGAAAATGTGATGGGGTGGTAGCTAGCGCCACTGAAGAATGCGGATGGGAGAGATTTCATATCAGTCTGTAACATAAGAGTAGGAAGATGCTGGAATTTAAAACCAGATAATTCTGTTCAGTATAATGCTATTTTAGTAATGGCTTGATAAACAAGTTGATAATGTGAGGTCAGGCTCACTTAGGGATAATAAAAATGAATTTGTCAAACTATCCAGCTAGTTTGGTTCTGCAAAATTGTACTTCCCTGGGGCAACAAGGAGCTCTGTGGATAACTAAGCTTTTGGTAGTAATGGGGTGTTAGCAGAAGTTGGACTTGCACTGATAAAATTGCTCAGTGGTGTATAATTAATTTGCTCCCATAACATGATCTTCTTTATGATTTCAACCAAGGCTGTGTGTGTGTTTCTCTGACATGAAATTCCTTGTCTATCCGAATTCATGGATAGATGTAGATCTGGTTTTCCTCCCGTTTTCATCTGGCTTCTGGCTGATGAGCCACTTGCCCTAGCTGCCCCTGTGTCATTTGCTGTGAGAAGTTCTAGATATCTCTTAGGGGCTGTCGAAGCAACAGCTGCCTCTCCCATGTCCTGGATCGGGTTGGAGAAGACACCTGGTTGCCACGAGGGAGGGTGTTTTTCAGGCAGCCTCATCTGGTGAGGCCACATCTCAAGTGCTGTGTTCAGTTTTGGGCACCGCAGCATCGGAGAGACATTGAGGTGCTGGAGCGTGTCCAGAGAAGGGCAACGGAGCTGGTGAGGGCTCTGGAGAAGGCTGAGGGAGTTGGGATTGTTTAGCCTGGAGAAGAGAAGGTTGAGGGGAGACCTTCTCACTCTCTACAACTCCCTGAAAGGAGGTTATAGCCAGGTGGGGGTCAATCTCTTCTCCCAAGGAACAAGCGACAGGACAAGAGGAAATGGCCTCAAGTTGTGCCAGGGGAGGTTTAGGTTGGATATTAGGAAAAACTTCTTTACCAAAAGGGTTCTCAAGCATTGGAAGAGGCTGCCCAGGGAGGTGGTGGAATGGCCGTCCCTGGAGGTATTTAAAAGCCGGGCAGACGTGGTGCTGAGGGACATGGGTTAGGGGTGGTTTTGGCATAGGTTTATGGTTGGACTCGATGATCTTGAAGGTCTCTTCCAACCCAAGTGATTCTGTGATTCTATAGTATGAGTTTTTTAAACGATAGCCAGCTTTTGTCCTTTGCAGGCTGGAAGTTCAATCTGGGATTGCTGCAGGCTAAGGTGGGTGGTTTTAACCACAACATCGTGCCAGGCCACTCACTGTCTGGTGGCAAGAGCAGGAAATGTGCAACAGCTTCTTAATTATTCCAGTTAACTATCCAGCCGCTGGCTAAAGCAACTGATGAGAGCGGGTGTATGCAGATAGTGAGTGTTCTGAAATGAAGTGGCCGAGGCGTGAACACGCACTCATCGGTAACTGTTCGCTAACGCAGAAGACTGAAGTGTGGTGGTTAAGGAGCGGGTGCAGCTCCCATTCTGCCACAGATCCTCCGTCCTGCTCTGGGGATGGCAACTTCCGATGGGAAGGCACAGCAAGCGTGTGGGAACTCCTAAGCTGCTGCAGTTAGACGTGATGGAGCCTGTCTGTCAGAACTAGAAGTGCCTAACATATGGATTTGGGAAGTGTTATCTTCACATTTTGTTGGGGTTACGTGTGTACTTGAATTGCTCATTAAACGGCAGTGAACTCCAGCAGAATTTTTCTTTTCTCAAATAATAAGAAAGTGGGAGGAGCCATCGCCTTGCCACAAAATATTTAGGACTTTGCAAAGGTACGTTAATTGCAATCGTGGGGCAGTAGGGAAGCCATAGGAGCAGGTAAAGGGTGGTACATTTAGATGATGTTATCCTGTAGCACCTTCCACAGAGCAGTAAAATGTTGAAAACCGATGGAGTTGATGAGGCTTGATGTTTTAGGCTTCTGATCTTTCGTGTTGGTTAAAACCTGCTGTACTACTCCTTTCATAATTCAAAATGAGCATCTTGTATTCTGTGTGTATGGGTAAGTCGATTTTTATTGACTTCAGGCGCTTACTTTCTTCTGGGGGGAAAAGCAGGTGGTCTCCCTCCCCGTCTGCAGCTCTATCTGGGAACTTAAAATGGTCTCTAATATCATGGTACTGAAGTGTAGTCACTGTATAGTTACTAACGCGTTTGTCTTTCCTGTAGCCCCAGGTAGAACACATTAAAATTGCACAACTCTGATGTAGAGGAGGGAGTGAGAAGGAAGATCCACAGAAGTATTTAGGTACCAAAGCGGAGCTGCTGCCGGTTGCCGTTAGTCACCTGGAGCCCCCAGAGAGGGTTTGAAGGAAGGTGACCCCCCTGCTTGCGCGCAGCGTCTGTCACAAAACGGGGTGTATGAAGTCACAGTCTTCCGACTCCGGGCCCGCCGCGTGGCAGCGTGCCTACGGTGGCTTCTGGAAGCTGAGTGGTGGTTGTCTTGGTGGTTTACAGGTTACTGCTGGAACTGCTGGAGCTCCTCTTTGACAAGTTCAACGCTGTGGCTGCCGCGCACTCTGTTGTCCTTGGACACCTTCAGCAAACGGTGGCGTCTCCTTGCAGCCAGTATGATGGTGATATCAAGCTCTACGACATGGTTGATGTGTGGGTGAAGATCCAAGACGTCTTGCAGGTAAGAATCCTTCAGGTGGGCACTTTTGCAGCTTGAAACAGCTTTTATAACCAGAATACCAGAATACCTGTCATACTCAAGGGGCAGCTGTGCTGGAATTCGTCTTGATATTTGGTAAGTGGCCACATTTATAACAGAATGTTTAACGCCGGAGAGCTTAAATATCAGCAGAAAAAAATTCTGTGGATTCATCCTTATGGTGTATGGAAAGGTTGATTCCTTTTGCCTACCCAGTGATTTATCGGAAGCTTTCAAACAGTGACATTTTTATTCTGTGTTACCATGTCATACCTGTCTTATAAAGTGTCACAGCTCTAATCGCTTGTCTTCTCTTGTCATTATGGCTCCGTTCTAGTCAGCTGAGACACTAGCTGCCAGCATGTTTTCGGGGAATTCTTATTTGATTCTTATTCTTGACTGTGGTGTACTAAAGCTGTACCTTGCTTAGGCTTTATTCTGGTACTGTGCCTGTCACCTTAGTATCTGAGGCTCACAGGCAGCAGACCTATCATCTGTCACATGTCTGCTCCCTCATTCTTGCTGTGAGCTTAACACATGCACATGAGAGGCTTTTATTTCTTTATTTTGGAATTGCCTTTATATATAGTACAAAGATGTACACCTCACCCGGTATTTGAAAGAAGAGGTCAAAGCAATGAGCCCGGCATTATTTACAAGAGGTGGCAAGATTTATGATGGTCGTTCCACCTCTGGCCTGTTCTTGAAAAATGCTCTCTGCCTCCCACACTGACACGCTTTTCCTTCGTAGGGCAGAGGTCTGTTTAGCTCTTCCTCTGAAGGCTTGTTTGACTGTGCAGCGGTGCACGTGGGTTTTTTTTTTGCTTACACAAATATGGCCAACTGTGTGCATGGTGTGAATTTAGATACTTCTTGGACATGGTAAATGTCACATCCGCTATCTCCTTATGTGCTTATTTGTCTTTATAGTCGAGTTAGTATTTTTATGAAAGAAATCCTCATCAGTTTTTTTCCATGATACAAATTTTCACCTTCCTTCAGTATCGTTCTTGCAAAAATTTGATTGGGAAAGTCCAGCCAGAGGTGAATGATGGGTTTTCTAAACAAAAGGCTGTCGTAGAACTGAAGCTGTCTGGCCTCGTTTAAAGGGAAGAATTAAATTTAAGGACGTGTGGAATAGGCTTGGCATGGGATACCTCCAGCCATCTTACTGTCATCCAGGAGGTCGAGAAAAATGTCAAGAGCTTTGAGTTCTGCAGACTTTGCTCTAGGGTGACAAAGCCTCGGGAGTAAGAATCCTCCAGGATTTTATCTTCAGTGGAGCAGAATGACCAAGGCTGGTAATTCCCCCTTATCAGTGAGAGTTTGTGATGGTTTCATTCCTTGTGAGTGGTGAAACTGGGAGTGAGTTATACTGGCTATTCCAAACCAACATTGATAAAACTTGTGTACAGAAGCGTGCGTAGGTGTGCACGTGTAGAGAGTGAATGTGCTTTCTGCGTGGGGGAGAAAATATTTGACTAAGCTTTCTGTAAAATGCACGCCGAGAAAAACGTAACAACCCACTTTTAAAGGTTTTTGTTGTCACTGGCCCGACAGCACGGGCGTTGGAGGGAGTCAGAAAAACCTCCAAAAGAGCTTTTGCATTGCATAAAAGCAGCACTTTTAAGATCCATGATCTCTTGCTAGTTTAGGGTAAGAAATGAGCATTGACTGACATGGGAAGGAGGAATTCTTCCTATTCTTTGTTCAAAATCTTGTGGTTTTTTATGTTAGTTTCATATAAGCAGATTGAATTTTTTTTTGCCTTAGAGTATAAGAAAACTTTTGAGCCTAAGACTAAATTATTTCGATCCTGTTTTTCCAAATAAGGATAATTTTTGAACAGAAGATCTTACATTTGCAGCAGGGGGAGTGGAAAACTCAGTTTTAAAAGTGTTTGTTTAAATGCGCGTGCTGTTGGGGGAGGACGACAACTTAGAGGAAGGGGGTTCATGGTGGGCTGCCTCAGGGAAACGACACAATTCCTGCGGATTGTAGTGAATGGACTTCATTCATCACACTTAGAACGGTATCACGTGCCTCTGCAATTCACGTGGATAATCTTTTGCACATGTACATTGTGCATCTCTGCATGGGAAATGCGTTACGGCAAGGTTATGTCTTTATAGTTCTGTACAAAAGTAATAATGTGCGCTCATAGTGGGCTGGAAATTGTCCTTTGTGGGAAATGAGAGAGTTGTTTTCAGCAGCTTGTTTTGGTAGCTGGATTTCTGAATGCTTCCTAGTAACTGCACCGAGCACTGTGGTGTAGCGTGAGATAGGTGGCACAATATTGTGCAATGTTTCGATACCGAACATGCAGATATTATATATTTTTTTGACCTTCTCTGAGAATGGAAGAATAATACTGAACTCGTCAGGAGGAAGACAGAGTGACCTTTTCGAGTTGGGCACTAGAGTGCTAGAAAACAAACAAACAAACAAATCAGTTTGTCAAAATATTAGAGCAGCCTTGTTCAGGAAAACAGGGTTTGAAGTTATTTACTTGTACCGGAGCCAGCTTAGCCTGTAGTTTTATTGCCGTATCAACAGGAGAGATTTGAAACTTGTTTAAATTTTAACTTGGCATTTTGTGCGTGGAGCTAATTTAGCTCTTCAGTGTAGGAGTGGGTGGAATATCCTTCTGAAGAGCGTTAATTACTGTAGGACCAAGTACTTGGCTGGGGAGGACGGTGAGCTGTGTTACAACAGCAGTTAGCAACGTACCGACATGAAGAGTTGCTTCAGGACCGTGCAGTGATGGAATTCTGAGGTTTTTCTGGCACAATGCAATGTATAGGCTGCATCGTCCCATCCCAAATTACGAAGGCAATGCTGCGTGAAAGGCACCGCGGTGTCCATCCTTGGGTCAAAGGCAGAAGGTTTTGGGTGCAGTCTTCCTGTGTTCTTTCAGTTTTTCAGTCTAGGCCAAAACTCCTTAGCCCAGATAAGGGCTTTTCTGCCCTGTTTTATTAGTGTGGGGGGCTGATAGCTGGTGGACGTGCTGTAGCAGTCACTCATGCTTGGTGTGATGGTTCTACCTTGCTGTTACCTGTAGCACAGAACTTTGAACTGTTCAGTCACCTTTTTTTTGGCACTCTGTTTTGATACCAAAATGAGAGAGAGGCATCTGTCCCCGCTGAATAATAGAATCATAGAATCACTTGAGTTGGAAGAGACCTTCAAGATCATCGAGTCCAACCATAACCTACACTACCAAAATCACCGCTAAACCACGTCCCTCAGCACCACGTCCACCCGTCTTTTAAATACCTCCAGGGACGGCGATTCCACCACCTCCCTGGGCAGCCTCTTCCAATGCTTGAGAACCGTTTTGGTAAAGAAGTTCTTCCTAATCTCCAACCTAACCCTCCCCTGGCACAACTTGAGGCCATTTCCTCTTGTCCTGTCGCTTGTTCCTTGGGAGAAGAGATTGACCCCCACCTGGCTATAACCTCCTTTCAGGGAGTTGTGGAGAGTGAGAAGGTCTCCCCTCAACCTTCTCTTCTCCAGGCTAAACAATCCCAACTCCCTCAGCCGCTCCTCATAAGACTTGTTCTCCAGACCCCTCACCAGCTCCGTTGCCCTTCTCTGGACACGCTCCAGCCCCTCAATGTCTCTCCGATACTGCGGTGCCCAAAACTGAACACAGTACCAGCCTTCATTCAGCTTCTTCAGAAATGTCACTTTCCTAGGGATAGGACGATCACCCTGTCAGCTATTTTGTCTCCGTGCAGTGCCCTGCTGCTGGAAAAATACCAAAAACATCTCCATGTGTGCTCTGTATGCTGTTAGTAGCTTAGGCTGGTGCTATTTGCCTCCAAGGAAGGGATCTTCACTCCTTTTGTAGCGGTAGTTTAGTAGTTGATGCATCTCAATTTTTTGAGAGCGGTCTATATCTATTAAACTAATAGATATACATAGATACATCTATATCACCCTCCCTGGAGGTGTTCAAGGCCAGGTTGGACAAGGCTTTAAGCAACCTGGTCTAGTGGGAGGTGTCCCTGCCCAGGGCAGTGGGACTGGAACGAGATGATCTTTAAGGTCCCTTCCAACCTAAACCATTCTGTGACGTTCTCGCTTCTACGGAAAAGAGGGAAAATCACATATATGCTCTAGGACGTGTATCTTTAGCAGGGTGTCTCGTGGTCTGTCTACTGAAAAGACACTGACAATTACTGCTTTCCTTTTTTGGGGTCTTCTGTCTACTGCTTTCGGGTGTTTTCCAAAAATGGTGTAACTTAGCAGCCTAAATATTGCCGAAACAGCATAAGGAAACTGGGGCAAGAGAAATTGAAGCCTGCTCTCTGCCCACACACTACTGTTCTGCTGCGGCAGAGTTATCAGAAACTGTTGAGAATGCCTCTCTCTCTGCGTGCGATGCTCCTCCGTCCGGAGGCTGTGTGACATATCCTTAGAAAGAGGAATTACGCACGGCTGCGGGGTTTGAGCAGGGAGGTGGAGTAGTTCTGTAGTATGCAGCTTGGTCTGGTGGGCAGCAACGTGAGCGATCTCCCTGAAAAGCTGCACTTAAATTGACTTTGCTGTGCCATACTTCTCCGGGAGTACTGCTGGAGCACTTGCAGATGTATTTCACGGCTCCGCTGTTGCGAGCTGAGCCACTCTGTGCTTTTATAAGTGAATTAATGGCAAATATTCTTGGTCCTCTTAAGCACCCAGGTGAGGCAGGGCAAAGACAGTGGAGCTCAGCAGTCTTAGTACTCAATTTACCCCGCTACATCCTCATGGAAAAGGTGTAGAAGGTTCAACTCCATGTCTGTCTACGCAGATCGAAGGCAGTTGTGCTTGTGATCCCATTGCTTCCTCCTCCGCAGCCCCGGACGCTTTCCTCGCTCTGGCAGTGTTGCTCGTTTTCCCGACACTAATCTAATTTGGGGGAGTTGATTTGGCCAAGTAGTTTCTGCTGGCTGCGGTTTCTGCTTGCTCAGGCCCTTGAACTGCGTCAGCGTTGGCATGGGAGCGAGCGAGAGGGAATGCTCCACAAAGAATGGAGGCAAAGGGTTTATCCTGGTGTCACGGCCCGAAAGGGAGCTCTTCCTCCCTCCTTGGGACTAACGACCAAGTTCGTCATCCCCTTGGACAGAATTAAGGTGAAATGACACCAGCCAACCAATATTATGATTTATTAATCCAATGACTCAACAACAATTATATAAACTAGAAACAATATAAGGCATATAGGTAGAAACGATAACTCACTGACAACTACTTAACAGGATAACATGGTTTGGAAAATTAAGTCCCGTGCAATAAGTTTCTAAGGAGAAAGAGAGAAAGAGATAGAGGTTACAACAAGAGGAGGAGAGAGAGGTAAGAGAAAAAGAGACATCACCACCCGCGGATCCAGCGGCATCCCGTTGGTCCTCTTCACTTCTGCTATTTCGGTGGTGGGGGTCCCCATTCGAGCTCCTGCTGGTACTGTTTTTATGCAGTTCCAGTCCCAAAGTCTTTGCCCAGTTTCAGGAAACATCTGCTCGACGATGGTAGATGGGGCCTGGTTTTGCAATCTAGGCACATTCTGGCGCCATTGTTCGGCGACAGGCAAAACCATGGAGTGTGAGAGAGGAACTGGCTGTCCTGTCCCTGCAGAGATGGATGTTGGTATTTGCTTCCTTTGTGATTATCACCAATTACGCCCCTGAGTCTGCGGGCGACGATAATCAATCGTCAAAGCTTGTACCTTTCCGGGCAGAGAGATGTTTAGGGCAAAAACATATCCATCCACCACGCCTGGGAATTGCAGTGTTCCTCAGCCTGAGCTCCTGTGGGGAGCAGCACCGCAAGCTACCTGCTCGTGCAAAAACAAGGTGGTTATTGCTCTTGCCCTGGGTGGCTCCAAACGGGTCTGACAGATGTGCAAAATACTTCCTAAAATGGCTTGTGACGTTAAGAGCTTGGGAATGATGTCGTTGCGAGCTCTGAACCTCTCTGCAGTCGTGAAGCCGTCTGACTTTTCCGTTAAATAAGTACGTCCTGGAATAGGTAACCACATCTCTTTTTGCTGAACCTTTGCATTTAAAGGACGAATGAACTATTCGTGACACAGTTAATACTTGTAAAGTAAAATAAGGTTCTTGGATGAGAGGTGTTGGTGTTAATATGCCATAAATACTGGTTGAAATGTCAGAGCGATGTATGAAATTGCTCTTGCATTCGGGAAGTTCACCAGGTAATATTTTGAACCTAAAGTAGCATTATTTTTCAGAAAGCCTCTTTTATAGGAATTTAATGGTTTTGTGGTTGTCCTCAAACTAATGTGTCTGACAATCTTTCTGGTTCGTTTAAAATGGACTAAAACATGTGGAACTGGTGCCCTTGGACTCCTGACTGGTTTGTCTCATTAATGCTTATGTCTCATTTAGCTGAGAGGACGATGGCCATGAAAGTGATTTGTGTGCAGCTTTTGAAAAATACAGTTTCAGTCAATCTTGGGTGCGTGGAGGAGGGAGAGAGAGCATTCTGCGCTCTGGCATGCTGATATTTAAAAACAGAACTTAGATAATTAGACTAAGTCACTTGACACTTTTTTTTCCCCGTTTCTTATTTGAAGCGAACTTGGAGCATGCATAAAGAAATCCACCACAGTGAGTGTTACACAACTTCTTTTCTGCAAATATGTACTATTAAGAGCATGAAAATTTCCGTGAAAGCTTATGGTCCAGGAAGAGTGTCATCTTTCTGAATCTAGGAAGGGAAGACAATATTTTGAGGGAAGGTATTTCTTTACATTTTGGTCTTAACACAATGGTACGTACTGTCCCACCACCCCTCTGGTTTATAGAATTGCTCCAATTTCCTAATGATTCAATTCTTCTCCTTACATTTTGAAATACAAAGTAATGTGGTACCGTTCTTAAGCTCTTAAGAAGATGCTTTTGGAATTTGGGATGGTTGAAATCACCTTGATAAAGGTGAGAAAGTGTGTCAGCAAGTGCAAAGATATTTCGTAGCATTGGGATGTATTATAGAATCATAGAATCACCCAGGTTGGACGGGACCTTTAAGATCGTTGAGTCCAACTATCAACCTGACACTGCCAAACCCACCACTGACCCATGTCCCCCAGCACCACGTCTGCCCGGCTGGGAAATACCTCCAGGAATGGTGACTCTACCCCTTCCCTGGGCAGCCTCTTCCAATGCTTGACAACCCTTTCCATGAAGAATTTTTTCCTAATCTCCAATCTAAACCTGCCCTGGCACAACTTGAGGCCGTTTCCTCTTGTCCTGTCGCTTGTTCCTTGGGAGAAGAGATTGACCCCCACCTGGCTATAACCTCCTTTCAGGGAGTTGTGGAGAGTGAGAAGGTCTCCCCTCAACCTTCTCTTCTGCAGGCTAAACAATCCCAACTCCCTCAGCCGCTCCTCATAAGACTTGTTCTCCAGACCCCTCACCAGCTTCGTTGCCCTTCTCTGGACACAGCTGGAAGGGCAAAGAACGAGATGGCAACGGCATACTGTCCTAAAAACAAAGAATATGAAGCAGAAATGCAGAAAATTGATCCGTTTTCTCTTTAACTGGATGATTCTGGCTGAAATGAAGTGTGCTTAAAGTGAACTGAATTGCTTTGGTAACAGGTACCTGGAAGAGGTCCAGAGCTGAGCTGGCCATCAACACCGGATTATTGTCTTCCCTGGCAATGGTCCTTGTTAACGGAGCTGCGCTAGATTAGCGTGGTGACACAGCAGAACGTCCTGCGAGTACAGCTGTGTTAACGGCTTCTCTTTCGAGAGTTATTTTTATCCTGGAGCTGTTGATCGGATGTATTTCATAAACACGTTTACTCTTAAAGTTCAAAGAGATAAAGCGCTGCATAAAAATGAATTGTTTGAAGAGCGTACAGTCACTTGTGCAGTTCATTGCGGAAGAGGTCACCGCGTATACGGTTTGGGAGATTTTAAAAAAGATCAGCGCTTTTGGTGAAATCCTTGCAGGTATGCGAGCAAGGAAAGAGCTCATCCTCTTCTGGCCATGCTGCAGAGCATCAAGCTACTCCATGCTTGAAGGGTTCTTTGTTTCAGGTGGATTTTCCTTTTAATAGTTGAGCAGAGTTACAATGTTCTAGTTTTAAAGGGTTTTTGGAGTTTGTGCCTAAATATTTAAGTAGCTGAATTCACGTGCATTAAAAGCGTGTACTTAAAGACTGTCTTCTGAAGGAGGGAAAAGGTGCACAAATTGTTGTAAAGAGCCCCCATCAGTAAATAATTTCAAAAAGCTGTTTAGTGTAGTTGTGAAAGTAGAAGTCTGGTAGGTGTTGGGCTGAGAGAAAGTCTGCGCTGAGGAAGAGGTTGGGAATACAGAATGGGGGAATGCCGTGTTCCCTGCATCGCTATTTGGTGGTTGGAATGAAACCTGTGCCTTTTGAATCCCGGGCCGTTGTCAAAGGCTTTCTAATTTATACAGCTCGATAGCACAGAATTTTCTGCAGCCTTTGTTCCAGCGCTGTCACGTGGAAGCCCGTCTTGCACAAGCTGCACGTTTGCTGAGGAGGGCTAAGAAGGTTGTGAGGTGGCCGTCGCGCCCGGTGGCGAAGGCTGTGTCCCAAATTGACAACAGGAACGTGAGTATTCTAAATAAGGTGTGCCAAATTGCCAGCCTGTAAATTGCTTGTTAGCCTTCATCCTCTTGGAACTGTAAATTAATGGGATGATGTGGAAGCTTGGCTGCGGATATGTGCGGTATCTTTCATTTTAACCGTTTCCCTAGATTCTTGAACAGTTTTGTTAGGTCTGATGTGCTTTTTTTTTCCCCGGTTACTATCAGTGTCCGCTGCACTTTATTCCTGCTGTCAGCTAGAATTAGGAGAGACTAGAAGTAGTTCATCAGCATTTGTAGACATGTTTTATAGGACTATAAAACCACGTCTCTTTTGATGTGCTTGAGCTTATTCACACTTAGTCCCTGTGTGACTGGCTTTAAAGGCAGCGAGTCGTACTCTTAGTGGCGTCATAAAAATACTGTGAATGGGAAAAGGCCAAACGCTCGTCGTGTCCTCGCTGCAAGACGTCTAATCTGACAGCGGTGCATGAGGGATTCACGCAGGCAAATTCCTGCTAATGTTACAGAGCAGCTGATATTGCAGGGAAATGTTTGGAAACTGTTTTGCTTAAAAGCCTTTCCGCTCCCGTGCTGTGTGCTTGTTGTGTTTACCATGCGTGACATTTACAAAACTGTAAGGTAGAGTCTTGCTTTTTCCTGAAGTTTACCGGCTCTTGCTGTTGCTTTCCTGATATAAAATCTCAGCTTTGTTTTGGGGGGCCTGCATGCTTTTTTTTTTTTTTCCCCCCCAGTAATTATTTGTGACATGGACAAACTACACAATTGCAGTAGCAAAAATCCTTTTTAAAATTTCTCTTTCCATTTTTCTTATTTTCCTTGGCTTTTGCTCACAGACAGGCATGTTTGCAGGTGAGCCCCTAGCAATGAACTCCCGAGTACTGAGGCCACGTGTGTGGAGAAGCTCAGCCCCACTCAGGTGGAAACTGTCAAGGTTATATTCGTTATGTTCAGGAGGGGCTGCAAGAATATTGATTTCTTTTCTTCATTTGGCCAGCCATGCTGCTTGCCTCTGGTTGCTCTCTGTTCACACACAGGCTTCCCTTTACGCCTCCTCCCCAATCTTTGTGCCTTCTTTTCCCTTTCTTCATCAGCACCACGCTCAGCCTTGCTCCAGGGCCGGTGCCAGAAGAGAAGGAGCAGCGTTTATGGAGGTTACAGGATCACCGAGGTTGGAAGAGACCTGTAAGGTCATGGAGTCCAACCATCAACCCAACACTGCCAAAACCACCACTAACTCATGTCCCTCAGCACCATGTCTGCCCAGCTGGGAAATACCTCCAGGGATGATGACTCCACCACTGCCCTGGGCAGCCTGTTCCAATGCTTGATAACCATTTGCGTGAAGAAATTTTTCCTAATATCCAACCTAAACCTCCCCTGACGTAACTTGAGGCCATTTCCTTTTGTCCTATCGCTTGTTACCTGGGAGAAGAGCCCGACCTCCCCTGGCTACACCCTCCTTCCAGGCAGTTGCAGGGAGAGAGAAGGTCTCCCCTCAACCTTCTTTTCTCCAGGCTGAACAATCCCAACTCCCTCAGCCGCTCCTCATAAGACTTGTTCTCCAGACCCCTCACTAGCTCCGTTGCCCTTCTCTGGTCACGCTCCAGCCCCTCCATGTCTTTCTTGGAGTGAGGGGCTCAAAACTGACTACAGGATTCAAGGTGGGGCCTCACCAGTGCCCAGTCCAGGGGGACCATCACTGCCTCATTCCTGCTGGCCACACCATTGCTGATCCAGGCCAGGATGCTGTTGGCCTCCTTGGCCACCTGGGCACACTGCTGGCTCAGATTCAGCTGGCTGTTGACCAACACCCCCAGGTCCTTTCCTGCCAGGCAGCTTTCCAGCCACCTCCCCCAGCCTGTAGCGCTGTGTGGGTTTGTTGTGACCCAAGTGCAGGACCCGGCACTTGGCCTTATTAAACCTCATATGTTTGGGTTCCACCTATGGATCCAGCCTGTGCAGAGCCTTCCTACCCTCAAGCATATCAACACTCCCACACAGCTTGGTGTCATCTGCAAAGTTGCTGAGGGTGCAGTCAATCCCCGTGTCCAGATCATCAATAAACATATTAAACAAGACTGGCCCAAAACTGAGCCCTGAGGAACGCTGCTTTAGACCTGCCACCAACTGGATTTAACGCCATTCACCACAACTCTGGGCTCGGCCATCCAGCCAGTTGCTGAGCGGCGAACGGGAGGACCCGACACTGTAGGTGGGACGAGAGCAGCTCCTTGTTGCTTGTGAAGGCAACGGCAAGTCTGTGCACTTACGCTTGGAAGCTGTTGGTGCTGCAGCTCTGGACACATAGGCTCCACTTTGAAATGGGTTGTGTATCACTAGCAGTGTACAGAAAACATTTTAGGAACATCTACTTCACGGCATGGTTCCCACCATCAAAGTGACTTAGTCATCTGATCTCGCCAGGGTGATGCCACTCTGTGTTTTACACATGGGGGAGCTAATGCTTGAGTGAGTCAAACAAACTGCAAGGTTTGGAAGTATTTCCATTATTTCTGGTGTGCCTGGTTTGCTGCTGTAGAAAGGAGGGGAGTATATTGTCTGAGGGTTTTGTTATTTTTAATAAAAGTTTGAGGGTTTGGATTTTTTTCCTCACTTTACATGGATGCCCTGCGCCACTGAGAGTAAGGACATGAATATGCAAAGCACCCAGCAAAAATTGGAGATGACTTTTTTTGCTGATAATCCGCAGGCTTCTATATTTTGTTTATTTTTTACTTTTTTTTTTTTTTTATGGTTGTGCTGACCAGCTGCCTTTTGAAGTGGTTTTGTTTAGGAAGTCTGCAAATAGCTCTCAGTGATTTTTGACTATGTCATCAGGTTTATAGATGTGTAAGTGTTTTAATGGGCAGCGCGAACTCCAGTTCATAGAATCCTAGGATCACTTGGGTTGGAAGAGACCTGCAAGATCATCGAGTCCAACCACAAAGCTATGCCAAAAAACTGCCCCTAACCCAAGTCCCTCAGCACCACGTCTACCCGGCTTTTAAATACCTCCAGGGACGGCGATTCCACCACCTCCCTGGGCAGCCTGTTCCAATGCTTGATAACCCTTTCCGTAAAGAATTTTTTCCTAATCTCCAACCTAAACCTCCCCTGGCACAACTTGAGGCCATTTCCTCTTGTCCTGTTGCTTGTTCCTTGGGAGAAGAGACTGACCCCACCTGGCTACAACCTCCTTTCAGGGAGTTGTGGAGAGTGAGAAGGTCTCCTCTCAACCTTCTCTTCTCCAGGCTAAACAATCCCAACTCCCTCAGCCGCTCCTCATAAGACTTGTTCTCCAGACCCCTCACCAGCTCCGTTGCCCTTCTCTGGACATGCTCCAGCACCTCAGTGTCTCTCCGATACTGCGGTGCCCAAAACTGAACACAGCACTCAAGCTGCGGCCTCACCAGTGCTGAGCACAGGGGCACAATCACTTCCCTGCTCCTGCTGGCCACGCTATTCCTGATCCAGGCCAAGATGCCATTGACCTTCTTGGCCACCTGGGCACACGCTGGCTCATGTTCAGCTGACTGTCCACCAGGACCCCCAGATCCTTTTCCCCCAGGCAGTTTCCAGCTGCTCCTCCCCAGGCCTGTAGCGCTGCCTGGGGTTGTTGTGACCAAAGTGCAGGACCCAGCACTTGGCCTTGTCAAACCTCACCCCATTGGCCTCAACCCATGGATCCAGCCTGTCCAGATGCCTCTGCAGAGCCTTCCTGCCCTCCAGCAGATCAATACTCCCACCTAATTTGGTGTCATCTGCAAACTTACTGAGGGTGCACTCAATCCCCTCATCCAGATCATCGATAAAAATATTAAACAAGACTGGCCCCGAAAACGGAGCCCTGAGGAACGCCACTTGAGACCTGACGCCAACTGGTTATGGATAACGAAGACTTGAATCTGAAGTGGTTGGACTGCTGTCATGCTTGAGGGTGGGTACATGACTGGCAGGATGTGGCGAGAAAGCATTTAAGCATAGAATCAGCCTTAATATTTTCTCTTAATTACTTAGTTTGCATTTATTCTTTGGTGTAAGCGATTTCTGCTGGACGTGACGTTCAAGTTTTAGCCAAAGCACTCAGCTGCGAGAGAACGTGGGCTCTACTTGGATGTATATTGTGCAAATGTGCCTGTACGAACCACCAGCAAGTGGCTGATGATTCACCACTGGTGGTCTCTGGGCTGAGTGCGGCTGAAGAGCTTGAAGCCTGTGTGTTTTGCAGGAAATGACAAACTCCCAACTTGGGTTGAGAGCAAACAACCTCCCTCCACCCCCAAATCCTTCTGTTACGCTTGGCTGTGTTCTGGTAATGGCATCATAAGTCAGCATTTTTTGACATCTAAACATGCATTTAAAAAAAAAAATAATCCCGATTGACTTGTCGGAAATAAACTTGGGAGAAGCTGCTTTCTCTCTGTTCTGGTGGCTGAAATGGAAAATCTGAATTGCACTTCGTACCTCTGTTCTGTCTTGCTTCTTTGTAGGAAGTGCTGATGATGTGTGCTTCAGAAGTGCCGACATGACAAAGACAGACTTTGAATGGGCTGATTTTTATTTCTCTGTTATAACTGTTCTGTTTTCTTTTTTTTTAAATGAACAAAAAAGACTATTTAAAAAATCTGAACTAAAATAAAAATTTAATTTTGATTCCTGTAGTTAACAATGGAGTTGGGTCTTTTCGTTGTTTTTATGTGCTTTTAGACTCTTTGGAGAAGGTTTATTGATGAGTAACTGGTTTTAGCTGTCAATACATAAAGGTATGACGGGCCTGCTGATTGGACCTGGGTGTTATTTGTGACGCCAAAAATCAAGTTTTAAATGTGAAGCGTGCACTTCTCTGCCTTATCAAGTGGGATAATGATTTGTGGTGGGTATTTCTCTGACTACTTAGCATGTACATCTACGTCTTTTGAATGGCCGAGAGCCAGCACTAGGTAATGGAACTTGATGTCAGGATTTACATAAATTCTAAATAACTGTACAGTGTTTCCACAAACCCCTTTTCCCTGGCAGGCTGCGCTCTGTGGCACTCCCAACCCATATGCCTTCACCAAACACAGCCACCAAAAGAGGATTTAGAGAGATCAGGAGAAAATGAGTTTGATGATAACAGAAGAGCCCAAATCCTGACCTTGTGGAAGTAGGAAAAAGGAATTGATTTAGTCATTACTGCTTTGTTTCAAGGTACATGATTATTTTAATTCTCAATTTGCCGCAGTCGGTTTGGTACACGAGAACAAATGAGGAATGGGAGAAGTAAGCCTGATTTCCTGATGTGGGTGGCCCTACAGGTTTGGTAGGCCAAGCACACACCAGTGGGTTTTCCAGTTTAAGAGAGTAAAATTTCTCTATTGAAATTCATTCCCTCCATTTAAAGATGTAATTTTGAGATTTTCTTCAAAAGCTGACCACTAGGAACAACTAAAAAGACAGCCGAGAACCTTCTGTAACCCAAAAAAGTGATAAAAATAATATTGATGGCACTTAATTTTGGTGGCCATTCTGTCTTCTGCCCGTTGTAAATACCTTGTGTCTTTAAGGAGGACCCAACTTGAAAGCGTTTTGTTTTTAATGGATCTGGGTTTCTTACTTGCATTCTTTCCCTTCCCTCCTTTCTTGGTGTTCCTCATCTTGACGTACAAACTTCAGAGAGATGGTAGATCTCATGGGTTTCGTAGGCGGATTTGTTCTGTTGCAGTCATCCAACTTGAGCTTCCAGGCTTGACAACGTTGCTCTTCGCTTCCACGTTACACAATTAGCTCGCCGTATTGATGGTTAATGAGGCAATGATCCAAGTTGGTAAGACTGGATGTCCAAGCTTCCTATTTTGTGCAACAAATACGAGTGATGATAGCCCACCGTAAGGCTGCTGGCACCTGGTGGTCTGTAGACAAGCTCTTTATTGTTCTCTTCCCTGTTCTTTGAATACGGATCTTCAGCACAGCCCTGTGTGCGCTTTGAAATATTAGTGTTGAACATCCACCTGAAAAACAGGAAAGACCCACATCTTTCAAACTACAGAATATATATGCGAAAATAACAGCTTGCTTTATTCTAGAATCAGCATTGTTGCTTGTAAGCAAATGACTAGAAAAGATGGTAACTGTGTCCATGCTAGGGACCACAAAAAACCCATCTCTACACCTAAGAAAAGGGGGAGGTGGGGGAATTAGTTAATTAAATGGGGCCTGTATACAGTCATTCTACTCTTAGTATGTAATTAAATGCCTTGTAAAGCTCTTTGGGGTCCTCGTTTACTGGAAAAAGCCTAAGAAACATGTGATTGTTGGTGTACCCTCAGTGAAGCTGTGAGCTGGAAACTGATTAAAATAATAATAAAATGTGTTGCATTGTTAATTCATTCTTTCCAGTAATAAAAACTGGACTCCCTCTGCTTTGCATTTATAGCATAGGCTTGAAAAAACATCAAAGAGCAGCACTAGGAGAAGAGAATGAAAAATACATGTGTGCTTAGCTTAGACGCTGTGGTTTTGAGTGATGTGGTTCTGGTGCTTTTATTTGCATTGCCTTTTATTTTTAATATTCCAGCACCAAGTCATGTCACTGTTGAATTTTTACCATGGTTTCTGTGGGTGAAAAGTTGTTTCCTAAAGCTTTTTTGGTGGAAAATTTGGTGGTGGTGCCTATTATTCCCAGCGCAGTAATGGCTATAGGGCCCTGTAAAGTGCTGTAAAAATAACTCTAAAACTGTGCTCAACTCAGTACTTGTTTTTCTGGAGTTTTTATTGAGCCACCCTGTGAATTTCTGCGATAGATGGGGGTTTTCTAAAAGAGCCAAAGGCGTTTAGGATCTAACTGCCTTGGCAATCCAGGGGGACTTGGGCAACTAATTGCTTTAGATTCTTTTGAAAATCCCACATCTAATTTTGCATTATAATAACGTGATCTTAGAGGGAGGTAAACCTCCAAGAAAAATAACACTTTGTGTAACTTTTTATTTTTTATATTTTAATAGATAGTGGAACTATTTGCCTGGCCTTTGCTGATGGCTGAGTCTCTTGTGTTGAACCTGCTTGGAAAAGGCTTGGAGCCAGGTGGGAAGGTGGAGGACGAAGGGCTGGTTACTGTCTTTTCCAAGGGCTGACCCATGGCCTTGTGCGATCCCTGAAAGTGCCAACAGGACTCGTCTGCGGCTTAGTAGATTCATTCCAGTTGTGGAAAGGTTAATCGTGTCATTAATTTTCTCTCCTAGGCTTAAGCAGTTGGAAGTTGCTGCATATGACAAGGAGAATAATCCAAATGAGTTACACCTCCCAACCCATCGGTAAATAGATAAATCAGAGTGGTCCCTTAAGCATAATACCAAAAAATCTTTCCCTTTTCGCTCACAAAGGACAATGAAGTAAACCAGGAGATTTACACACGATTAGCTAGGACACGGTAAAAGGATGATCTCACTTTATTACAGCGATCTGGTGCCACATTCCCTTGCTGTTTCATCAGTGTGTCCTGGTGCCCTGTTGGGGGGAAAAAACCCCTGCGTTTCCCAGCCACGTTACCTGCCGAAGTGATAAACGATTGTGCCTTTGAATTGTTCTCTCACGCTAACCTCCCTTGGTAATTCACCTGAATTCACGATAGAGTCTTTCCTTTAGAGCCCGTCTTGGTCCTAATGTGGAAAGATTAAGACATTACCAAAGATCTGTGGACGTGATGACTGCGGTGGAGAGTGTTCCAAGAGCTTTCGTAACCTCTCCCTACCAGCTGCTAATATCTCCCTCTTAGTACATGCACATCCTCCCACTGGACTAGAAATTAACCTAGTGACATCCTCCAGTTTGTCTGTGGTGGGCTGTCGGACACGTGGTTCGACTCTTGCAATTCCATCCATGGAAAGCAGCAGCGTTTGTGTTGGCATTGCCATGATGTTCTTAAAACTGTGTTGCCCGTAGCTCTTCAGTATTGTGTTAGATGAGCAGGTGAGAAGGAAAAAAAACTAAAATAAACCTACAAGTTAGCCATATTTTCACTTCCGCTTCCTTCTGCTTTGGAATGCAGTTGGATAACCTTTTGTAAAAGACACTTTTGTTTCCAGCAGGACAGGTGGAATTTTAAGGTACTGTGTTTTTGAGGCGTTCATCTCAAAGACGTGTTGATTTTTTTTTTTTCAGTGTCCTGCATGCCTTGCAGTTCTTTGGCGCTTAACGTCCACTGCTTGGGCAGTTAGAATATAGGTTGGCTAATTATGTCTCGGGTAAGCTGCCCTTTTGCCTTCCCACTCAGAGGAATACTGAGCAAAATGAGGATTCCAGGGGATGGGACGCTTGTATCAACAGTTAAATTTTTGGTGTGTGGGTAGGTTTTGATTCTGCTTTTGGTGTGGGGATGGCCCGAGGCCCCAGAAAACGTCACGTTGCATTTGAACGTCCTTCTGATGCGGTTTTGTAGTGGGAAGTAGTACTGAAGGAGAGAGAATTCTGTCACAAACCTCATGTGTGGTGTGGTTCAAGACGGCACTGTCATACCAACAGCTTGTTAGTGCTTTGCTTAAACTCTTTATGCTTATACTAATTACTAACTGGTGATTTTTCAAATCTTAGTACCTCAGAGTTATTTGGAAGGATGAATAAAGCCTCTGTGTCTCTGGGCAGCGGGTATTTTAATACATCTGAGCACGTGTAGATCAGAAGATGCGATTTGTAGACATTTGTATGGTAACTTAGAAGTCAGTCTTCCCTTAATGGCAACCTCTGGGATTCCTTTCCCTTCTCTGAGGTTGCAGGTTGTATAAAGCAGGTTAGAATTCGGTCCGTGTAGTCCCAAATCCTACTTTTCCTTTCTTAGCAGTGATTCTTTCAGCATAATGTTTAATATTCTTCAGAGACTGACTTTGAGAAGTGTTACTTATACTTCGTATCTACCTTTATGCCTCTATTCCCTTTATATATATGCATTTTCCAAAAACTAGCTAGATGTCAGTCTGAATTTTTGCATCGACAGGCTTAAATGTATTCTGTAGTCAAACATCAGCAGGAGCAAAATGATATCCTCGTTCTTACGGTCCACCTAAACACGTATTGACATTCTCTGCAAAGTCATTTGAACGAAAATCCAAACATCAAATACCCCAGTGAAGGGATTCTGCAGGTGCAGATGAGAATGAGATTATGAGACTTATCTCCAAGGTCACAAAAATATGTTCTGCCTTTTGAGAAATCTTTATTGTAATGTTGAGCGGATCGTTCGTCGTGTGCTGCAACTGGTGCTACGCGTTCCCAACAGCTCAGCCTGCCGTGATTCGCGAGAAGTGCTAGCCTTGTAGTTTCTGTTAGTGCTTTTCGAAGGCCAAGGGTTCAGGTTGAAGGTTTTGTTAAACATTCTTCTCTTTTGCATTTAATTTTGCTGCCAGCTGTATAATTAACAATTTCCTTAAAGATCGAGTTAAAGGTTCACATATTAATTGATGGTATAGAAACGCGGTCTCCGCAAGTTGTAATAGTTCTTCATGGTCTGTGTAAGATTATTGCGTGATCTTATTAGGGACGTGTTCTTTGGGATGCGTAATATTGTGCTGTATTAATGATCCTGGGAGTTTTTGGCTTCATTCTGAAAGGTTGTGTAGAAGGAGCGTGAATCCCTTTAACATCTCTGAGCTCCAGCCCCCTCAGAATTGTGTCTGCTAAAGGGGTAAGTTCTGGAAAATAAGAGTAGTTCAGTGAGCGAATACATCCAGGGCAGAGCAATACAGTTAACTTGAGGGGAAATTTATTAATTTAGTTTTTTTTTTTTCCTGGTTGGGGAATGGAGATTAGTATGTGGCTTTTGTAGCATAAACTGAAGACAAACCGGTACTTTTAATGAGGAAAAAAACCCAGACAAGTTCAGTTTTAGGAGTCTAGAAGCAAAGATCCCTTGAATGGCCCCTGTGACACCAGCTGCTTTGCAGGACAGATGTTCCAGGTGAGCGCTCTCAGATATAGGTCACTCTCTTTGCTCTATATTGTCCCCATTTATCAATAACCAAATAATTCCTGTATCTTCATGCTCGTCTGCTGCACAGCCATAAGGTAGATCTTGGGATAGTCTGCCAACGTTACGTGCAACCACGCGCGTGTTTGGCAAAGGAAGAACAAAGGAGTGGGTGGTATTTAAGTGGGGTTTTTTTTGTGCTTTTACTCTTTGAATAACCTCTCTAGTGCTTAATGGTTTAATCAGATCTATATGGTACTGTTTGCAGCTCTTCCAGCTTGATGCAGAGGTAATTTAATAGTAGTACAATTATAATCTCAGTTCTGTGAAACCTTCCTTAGTGGAATGGGAGTGGAGAAGCAAATTTTCTTCAAAAAATTATGTAAAACTTTTGCTGTCTTGTGGACAAAAGATCTTTTGAAGAGCTCCTCTACTTCTCCGCTTTCCAGTTCCTTTCTGTGTTGAACAGGGCTTTTTCACACCCCCAGCTTTCCTGTCATCATGCGTCCATGCCTTCTGCCTGCTGAAAATGTATCTTTTCACTGTGGTCCCGGCTAACGTATTGGAAAGGTAGAACTTGTTGAAGGTGCGTAGAGTATTTAAAATACCCTTATGAACACAGAATCAAAACTTTGGGATCTCAGCTTATTGTGTGCCAATAGTTGCTTGAAAAGGCTTTAGAATCATAGAATGGTTTAGGTTGGAAGGGACCTTAAAGATCATCTCGTTCCAACCCCTCTGCCATGGGCAGGGACACCTCCCACTAGCCCCCGTTGCTCAAAGCTTCATCCAGCCTGGCCTTGAACACTTCCAGGGATGGGGCAACCTGTTCCAGTGCCTCCCTACCCTCATGGTGAAAAATTTCTTCCTGAGATCTCATCTAAATCCTCCCCTCTTCCAGTTTGAAGCCATCACCCCTTGTCCTATCACTACATGCCCTTGTCAAAAGTCCCTCTCCAGCTTTGCTGTAGGCCCCCTTCAGGTACTGGAAGGCCACAATAAGATCTCCCCGGAGCCTTCTCTTCTCCAGGCTGAACACCCCCAACTCTCCCAGCCTGTCCTCCCAGCAGAGGGGCTCCAGCCCTCGGATCATCTCCGTGGCCTCCTCTGGCCCCACTCCAACAGGTCCAGTTGTGTCCATGGTATTGAAGGAGCTGCAGTAGCCCGGTGGAAATGCTCCTGGTGCACTGAGAATGGTTGCAGGGATTGTTGCCTCTTTTGAGCCTCAGAGGGCCAAATCTGGGGGAATTTGGGGGTGTTGTGTCTGTGTGCCACAAAGGAAAGGAAAGAAAAAAAGCAACGGCTAGTCCATCCAAGGGGAAAGATTGATCGTTTGGGGGTGGAGATGAACTTTTTTAGATGTACTGGGCTGTGATTGAGTTCGTAGTTGTCCTTTTTTACTTCAGTAAAGAGTCTGATGGTGTGTTAAAATAATATCAGTCGCAGCACCTCAGTAAGATCCTGATGATGCTGGCATTTATGCACCTGCTTAATTTGGTTTTGCGAGTAAAGCCAGCAAGGCTGCCTGCGAGACTTCACTTAAATTATGTGCTGGCTTAGCAGAATAAAGCTGACTTGGTGTACTTAATGAATCTGAAATGATTTCCACCAAGTATTTGCTGAACCTCAGCTTATTTTTGCAGTCTTGAAAATGGCTCATTAATTGATGGGAGACTGACTGTCCCTCTGGACAAGAGAAGTTAGGTCCAAATTAGAGTTTCTCTTAAACAGCGCTGACTTTCTCATTTTGATCATCAGTAGAGTGAGTGGCCCCAGGTTTGTTTTAAAGGAACTTTTGGGTTTAAGACGCTATTTTCTTTTTGTTTGTTTGTTTTGTTTTCCTCATCTGCTTCATTCTGTCTCAGAATTTTCACAGAATGGTTGAGGTTGTGATGGGCCTCTGGAGATCTTCCAACCCAACTCCCTGCTCAAGGAGGGCCACCCCGAGCGTGTTGTCCACTGATTTTATTATCCGTTATATGCTGTACATTGTATATAACTATAGGGTAAAGTCGTTCTCGAACTATGAATATTCATTCACGTTGTACCGTGAAAAGCAACTTGCTGTTGTTCCTTTCTTGCACGGAACGAGAAAATCTTGTATTTAAATCTTAAGGGTGAAACCTGCAAATTGCCTGTTTTTCCGAGGCGTTAATCGGTGGGTTTAGACTCCTCGTGTTGGAAGTGGGACTTGCTGGAGCAGGTGGAGTATCCGGTTGGAGAACGGCGTGAGTCGGTCCCGATCCTGCGTTGGGTTTTCTGTCTGACCTTGGACGAGTGGCTCATGTGGAAGAAGGTGGGTAATTTGCCTTCCAATAACGTGTGCTGAACCGAAGGGCTGTGAAAGGCAACGTAAAGGCTTATTGCGGTTTAATGTTTAAATTCTCCAGCATGTTATTTATATAGGCCCTTTGTTTTCTTTTGGGGATTTGTTCCTGTAATATCCTTTTAGCTCTTTATTCTCATATGATCTGGTTGATGAAATGAATGCCTGTGTTATTTTTGAGTGTCAGATGGATGCAAAGGCTGTTCGGTAGCTATTTTGTTGTTTAGCTCACTTGTTTTCTTCACTCCCCAAACTCCTATCTTCCCTGAATTTACTGTCTAGTCCTTCCTTACTGCTGCATTATTGTCTGGAACACATCCTATTGATTTTTCTGTGTTGGTGATGATTTCCTTTTCTGAACACAGTTGTGTAGAAAGTAATTTGGTCAGAGAAGGTTTTGTGCTTCCTAAGATCTAGAAGGACCATTTAAAAGCTTTTCTGTAACCTGATTTTAAGAGGTTTGATATTCTTGTTTGTCGAGTTGTCATTTTATTAAGGTCACTTTGTGCATTCCTGTCTCTTTGGTAGGCTTTGTTTTCAGCACAGCATGAAAAGCTGTTTTGGTTTTTGTTTAGAAAAAAAGTCGTATTAATTAAATTTAATATTCCATTTTGGAATATTAATATTTTTTACAAACCATTTACTGAAAAGAGAACAGCAAAATATTCAATTTCATCATTGTCTGAGCAGTAAAAAACCTTCTTGTGTAGACTTTAGGGAAAAAGGAGCATTTTGAGGTGGAGAGAGATTTATTTGCGAATATTGACCCGCAAGTTCTGAGTTGCAGAGATAAGTGATTAATCCATGTGCCATAATCTATCAGAATTTGAATGGCTTCTTGTTAAACGTTTCGTTCCTAGGGTAGAACTAATAGTTTAGAAATTATCTGTTATTATCTGGCGTTTAGACTGACAGAGCAGCAGTTGGGAACGGGCTTCAAGGATGCTGCTGGGTTTGCGTGTGTCTGCGATTTGCAGGGATGGGGATGTTGGTGCTGTCAGTGAGGTCTTGATCTACAACGCGTTGAGTACTTTGGCCCTAATCCAGAAAAGCAATTAGATGTATGGAGGGATTGGGACCGCTCACGTGTTTTAAGTTGTGTGTGTGTGTGCTTAAGTGCTTTGCTGGCTTACGGCCAGGCTGCCCAGCACCTCGCAGGATGGAGACAATATTTTTTTTGTAATAAGCCAAGGTAGAACTTTTTGCAGAAGGTGACTGAAGCTGATTTCCATATCTTTACTGGGAAATAGCCCAGCCTGAATCTCCAAGGTTCAGAGCAGCTCGAGGGAATTTTTGGTGTTTATTGAATATCTCCGTCACTTCTGGAGTCGGGGGATAATGAATAAAGTTGTCATTTATATTCTGCTATTTGTCAACTTGCAAATGGGGTGATCTGTGGATAACAGTTCATTATCTGTTTAACAAAAATCTGTCACGTTGGGGATTAAAAATGTCATTCCTCAAAAAGTGAGGGGTTGGGTATACTAATAGAGCCAGGCACCTGTGTCAGTGCTGTATTGTTTCCATATGTGAATGGATAACAACATTTTCTCCTATGCTTTCAGCCCTACCAATATTAGTATGCAGTGAAAATGGGGAATTGATTTTTAAGACATGGGCATCTAATTGCTCCAAGAATTTGAGTGTTCTGTGTTCCTGCATTAGCCTCGTCGAAAGCCCGGCTGTCTGCACAGACGTGTAGGGAAGCTCCCCCTGAAATTGAATTCCTGTCCTGCTGAACAGATTCCCAAGAAATCACAGTCCTACCTGAAACCTGAATAGACAAGAGAAGGAATTGAAAGAGAAGTGCCCAAGTTGATGTACAGCGAGTACTCAAATTAAGTGGAAGAACATTGTGGAAAAAGTAGAAAAGTTTGGGGTTTTTTTTTGCTGTGCTGGTTTGTTGTTTTTTTTTCCTTCTTAAATACAATCTGATTCTCCAAACCAGTGTGCTCTCCCCCCAAAAAGAACTCAGAGGTTATTCAGCTTCTATAATATTCATGTTTAAGGCACTTCGGAAGCACTCAGCTTAAAAAGCTGTCTTGGAGCGTGGTACTGGTTGAGGCACTTTGATTGGAACGGAACATTTTGCAGAAAACTTGCTACAGAATGTAAGTCGCAATTAAAGAAGACATGAGATATTTTCTTTCTAATAAAATCTAAGACAAGACTACGCGGTGACCTAACAGATTAAGGGCACGCAGTAAAGGGTATTTTTGCTTATTATTTTTTAGAGAGAGCAAGTGGACTTTTTTAAAAGAGGAAAAAATGAATAATTGGGCCCTTTGAGCAAGTATAACTTAAATAGGTGGTCTTAAAGATAGCAGGGCAGCAACAAAGAAAACAGTGAGTTCTAACATTGTCTTTTTTTGTTTCTTTACAATGAAAATGTCTAAAATACATGATGGCTCTTCAGTCAGAGGTGGATGAACGGAATATTGTGTGGATGCGTTTAGTTGTCATGATAATTCAAGAGGAACGATTTTCTTATCCGTATGAAAATTGGGTGGTGATAGATGTCAAATATTTGTCTTCGGTAGTTAAAGTAAATATTTGCTATCTAACTGTCCCCATCAGTGAACAAATCACCTGCAAACAACAACGTATTGCAAGGAGGAGGATGCATGAAATTACATAAAAATTAAAGATGAAGCAACTGAATGAAAAATAGATACCAAATAAAACTAAAAACCAAGTTAAATAAAAATGAGGTGGTTGGATTCCCTCGTGATGGAGAAAACGAAATTACAGAGCGCGTTATGCAAAGGTGGTGAAATGACAAATGTCAGTGGAAATCTGTAAAGCTGTTTGCAGACTATGCATGGAAGACAGACTTTTTGTAGGAGGTGGAGGAACATGCCTTTATTTAAAGAATTCCTCTGTCTAGTGAGATAAAAATTCAGAGTGGAGAGGACCACGTATAGGGACAAAAATACTATGCTGTAAAAATTAAAGTGTATTAGCAGGTTTTATTAGCCTGTGGCTTGAGGAGTGGAAATGGAGTGTAAATTTTATTTTATTTTTATTTAAAAAGATCAGAGAGAGAGTTAACAACTGGCGGCTGCCATCCTCCATTCCTGAAGTTTAAGTTGAGTGAGTGGAAAAGTTGGAACCTGTTGATGGAGACCTTGTCTTTGACTGGTTCTTGTAATGGCCGGTTCAAGAACCCACAGGAGGAGGGGAAGTGTTTTTTAGGTTAAATCTTGGATTGCTGTCTGACATAATGTACTGTGGCTGGTTCAAAATGAGTCATTTGAGCTGCCCTAGGAGTAGTTCCTTGAGTATAATTATGTTGAGCATCCAGAGGAGCAGGCTGAGTATCAAATAATAAAATGGATGGAAAAGGAGGTAAAGCAAAAGGCTAAATTGCAAAGTCCTAAACAGGCAAAGGAAGCAAAACTCTTAGCTGGCTGCTGGTTTGCAATTGCCCGGTCTTGGAATTGTGTTCTTTTTGAACAGAAAGAAAATCAGCAAATAAATAGGTTGCCAATACAGGTGCCAAGGTTGGAAGTGTGTTTATTTGGCACAAATAACTTAAAATTTAGAAATCAAGCCCTCGGAAAGCTAATAAGCTAAAATGGGGGGTTTTTTTTAGAGTAGGCAGTAGGAGGGAAGTGAAGACGACTGATGCGGGTTTTAGGGATCAAATATATTTGATGTATCTTCAGGCCGTTAAAAGCAAGGCGCCTGCAGAAGACATTGTGGTTTTGTTGAATTGTACGAGATTATGTGTTGAAAAAAAGGAAACACGACGGGAAAGCGAAATGATTTCTCTGAAAGCCAGTCTTTAGTTTTGAGAGCTTAGACGAGGAAGCTACCCAGAAACTCTTTCTCTTGTGATAATAAAGACATGCAGGCAGAGCTAGAGGCTTTAGAAGGAACTTTGAAATTAATTTAAGTTCAAAGGGAGTATGTCAGAAGACTTTTTTAGGAAGGAGAAGTATGAAGTCACAGAGATGCCAAGATAGATAAGTAGCCTCTCCTTAAAGCCTCCAGCTGAGGACTGGAAGATAGGCAAAAAATGTCTTATATTTACATGTACAAAAGATTCTACGAATTATTTCTGTAGGGGAAAAATTAGCTCTTGTGAGTGTTTGGGGTTTTTTTGTTGCGTTGGTTTGGGTTTTTTTAATAGTTCACTCGGTGCACTTGCAAGGGATGAAGAACTGCCCAACAAATCAAAGTAGGCAGTGGTTGAAATGCAAGGTTTTTTGGTTGTGTTTTTAAAATGGATTAAAAAAAAACTAACCAGGAGATGTAAAGTAACAACTGGTGAAAAATTATCATAATGGAAAGGTAAAAGGTTATCTCTGTTTTCCTGATGATCCTCGTGGTGGTTATCAGGCTTATTAGTGGTCTTCAAAAAAGGTCTGTGCAGAAAGGCAGCAAATTTTGACACCTGCCACAAAATTGTTGGCGTTAATTGGGACATGAAGGGGCTGATGAATCTGAGAGATATTTAAATAAGTTAGCAAGTGTGTATTGAGGGGGAAAGTAAAATTATTTGTTGAGTTTCCTTGGTTCTAAATCAGCCAAAGACAGGAAAGTGGGTGTTGTTTTTAGAAGTGGCAGCCTACTCTTAGTATGCAAACTGTGGCCCAAACCGGGAAGATGCTAGGGTGCGGAAAGGATGGATATCGAATGGAATTTTATATTGCCTTTATGGAAATGAGTGCTGCAAGCGTCGTCTGTCTGTACTAGTCATCATCCTACTATCCCTCTTTCTGCACTACCATAAATGAGTTCAAATCTGAGGAAATCAATACTCATCTGAAAAGTTGGACAAATCTGAAGAAAATATTGTGAAATCCCATGGTGCAAGACCGTGTAACTTAACGACAAAACATTTTTAATGGTTTGAAGTGGCTTCTTTAATGCCCCTTGATAGGCCCAAACTTGAGTAAAGATAGGTTGATTTGCGGGGAGGATTTTGTCCTGATTTGTAATTTTTGTTCTGGAAGGTTAAGACTGAATTAATTGTTAGAGAAGTGGCCGGAGTAAATCTGCACCACCCAGGGCAAATAAAGGCCAAATCTTAATAAAAAAAAAATCCTAAATGCAGGAAACATGCAGAGGATAGGAAAAGTAGCAGTTTAGATTTGGTGTCGTTAGTAGCCCATGTGAGAGCTTTGCTTTTGTTGTCTTGAGTTTTGTTCTCTAAAACCTTGGTAATTCACGTTTGACTGCCAGATCAACGTTTATCTTTGGGCATTTCTACAGGTTTGGTGTAGATACGTGACCCGGTTAGTGCTGCCTCTGAGCAAAAGTCTGTAGGATAATAAATGTATAGAAACCTGCAGAGGAGAGCAGTAGCGGGAACGACCTCGGCACGGGAGACGCTGCAGCCAGAGCTTGTGTGTTGCGATGTACATGAGATGAATCGGCTCGGAGAACCGGTGCCACAGAGAACCAGGCTTCTCGCCTGCCATCTGCTAAGCAGCTGAAAAAGAAATGAATTGTGTATTGTCAAAGAGGTGTAAGAATACATCGTGCTGTTAAGGAACAACAACGGAAGAGCCTTAGATACAAATCCCAGGCAAAACGTGTAGCAATTATGGGATAACTTTTTTCTGCAGTTCAGTAGTTTAAAGGCGGATTATGTTTTACGACATGAAGAGGTACAGTGCTTCCAAAAGTCGGGGATTTTTTTTTTCTTTCAATATGTGCATGTTTTTCTTCTTCCCTTTCCCCCTTTTCTTTGTTACGTAGTGACTACACGCTCCTGTTCTGCAATATCTAACCAAGGATTGAGTTGCAACGAGACTTTACTGGGCTTTCTCACTGGGTCTTGTCTCCCCCTCCCTTTAAGAATTCTGCTGGATTTAAAGGAGGGGGTTAGAGGACTTGAGGTATTTTATTTTAATCTCTGTCTTTTTTGTCTTTTCCACCCCTAACCTTCCCTTGGTTGTCACCATTGTTCACCCTTCTGTTCTCTGATAATCATAACATGAGCAACATCTTCATCCAGAGAGAACAGTTTTTCAAAAATCACAGGAGATTCTAGAAAACCATAAAAAGGAAAATCTAGACACAGCCTTTTAAAAAAAGGAGTCAGGGAAGCAGAGGGAGAACCCAGGGACTTCTAAAGCAGTTGTTTTAACTCTGGCTTCTCAAAAAGAATTTATGTAGAAACCCATAAAATGTCTAAGTAATATACAGAATCAGAGGAAGAATTACTGTACTGTATGTCAAGCATAAGCTGTCAACTGATTTAATTTCCTTCCGAGAGTTGGCAGGGGTTGTGGAGGAGGGAGGAGGAGTGGGTGGCCTGTGTCCTGGTGACAGTAAACCTTCTACTAGTGTTTCATATGCTTTTTCTCATAACGGACTTGGGGAACTATGATATAGATAAAACTGTAATGAGGTAGGGTAAACAACTGGCTGGGAAAGGAGAAGTTATGAAGGGTTTGCTATTAAGGGATTTATCTAATGGTTCTTTTGAGTACTCTGTTCTGGGGCATGGTGCTATTCAATATTTTTGTTAATGTGTTGAATAATGCAGCAGAGAATCATAAAATGTGCAAATACCATGCTGGAAGGCGGGGCTTGGAAGCACGTTGGAGAATAATACGATGAGAATTTGGAAGATCTTAATAAGCTGAATTTAAAAGGAGAGGTACATATTTGGCTATTCCCGTGTATGGATGGGAAGCGAAGAGTTGGGCATGTCTCATCTTTGGCCAAGGAATTGTGTGATGCGCAGGATTACAAATGGGATGGGAATCAGTCTGTCACCAAAAAAAGAAGAAAAAGTCAGGTATTGCCCTGTTGAGTACCGGAGGAGCATGGCCCGCAGGACGTCCATAAATAATCCTGTTCTAGCCATTGTTGAAAAGGTTTCAGGTGTGGTCCTGTCTCCTCTTTGACTGTGGTCTCAAGGAAGAAGCCAAAGAATAGAGGGGGAATTCAAAGGAGATCAACCAGCAGGATCAGAGATCTAGGGAAAAAAAATTACTCGAGTTAAAAAGGAACAACCCATTTACTTATAGATAAGAAGACTGAGGGGTGGAGGGAGGCCTTTGCTTTCAGATACATGAAGAGAGTTGAAGAGAGGAGGGGAATCACGTGTTTTCCAGGATAGGGTTGGAGAGGAAGTACTGAGCTTAAAGACTGGCAAGGGAGACTCGACCGTTTCTTGTCTTTATGTCTCACCTAATGGCCAGGGTACGTAAGCGACGAATGATTTAGGGATGTTATATAGCTGTTGTGTAGCATCCTTACAAACTTCCAAGCATCTGTCAGGCACGACAACATAACTGGTTCTTTGGGGCGTGGGGCTGGACTAGGTGATCTCTTGAGGTCTCTTCCAATTTTCTGCGATTCCGGGAAAATCACTGGGATTATAGTCCTGCCATCCGCGATGATGGATGAAATGCTGGAGAACCAATCCACCAGCTCGCCGGTTATCAACGCGATGAAACTTTGCCTGTTTGATTTAGTTCTAAATACCGCCTTGCAAGTTGGGATTTGGAAGAACAAGACATTGCAATTAAATGTAGAATTAACGAAAGGGGGAGGGTGTGCGTTGCATTTAACTTCACACTTCTGATTTAAGTGCCAGAATTAACATCATCAGCTCCCTGTGTGGTCTCCTTATTTGTAAGAATTCAAGTGACATTAAAATTGGATTAGTAATGAGCTTTTGGTTGAAGGACCAGTATTAAAATCAAGGGAATCTGAAGGAGGAGGGAGGGGGAGCGGTGGTTTCCTCGTGAAGCCTTCGTTGGCAGTGGTGAACTGTGTGTTTACATGGGTGCGCTCCCATCTTCCTCCTCTTAAAAGCTTTCTCCTCATTTCAGCCATGTACCAGAATCTTACTTGCCTTGATTTATAAATTATTTACACTTGGACTGTGATGCATTTGAACTTTTTGAAAATAAAGGTATATATTAGCCCTCCATTTATGACTGATAGGATCAGGGGGAAAAGCAGCAGACTAATGGAAGGGAATAAGGAAGCACTTGGGAGCTGCTGGCTCACACTTGACAGTGATTTGTATGTCTGTAGATTTTAAAGTGCACAGCGTATTTTAAAATGTGCCTGTTGCATTTTCCTTGTTTGGCTGTGACCTACACTCCCCTACCGTCTTTCTTGGGAGGGATTGCATTTGTAGGGATAACTGTGGTCCTGAATTTTTTTTGCACTTCCTTGGAGCCACGTTACAGGTGCATCTATTCTTAATGACAGTTTTATTTGCGTGTCAATAATATTAAGAGACTCCAGCAAAGTTCAAACCCCTAGTGTACCTGACACTGGACAGATATGCAACAAAAATTCTCTGTTAAATATTGCTTGAGGGAATGTGATTTGAGAAAGAGAAGAAATTAGGGTGCTGTTAACTGGTACCTGAACTGAAAATATGCTCTGGAACTCTTGGGATTCCTGGCCCAGTAGCTTTGTTCCATCCTGTGTGGTCTCTCCTAAGCCTCCCTGTTTTATCAGTTGTAAATAAAAGTGACAAAATCTCCCTGCCATGTTACCCCACTGAGTAACATTAACTTCTTCCATCCTTCTCCTCCTCTCTTTGCTTGTGGACTGTTGCTTTGGGGTTTTTGAATTTTTCTTTTTTTTTTTTTTCTCATTTGAAAAAAATTCTGTTCACTAGAAGCTGTGCGTGCTAAAAAGGGGAGGGAGAACTCTTTTAAGTAACAGCTTTTTTTTATCCATTGAAGCTAAGTTGGTGTCACACATCGATAAATAGGTAACTCTCATCCCTGCCAACATCATTAGACTGCAGAAGACGGTAAATTTACAGACTCCCTTGTGAGTCACAAATGTCTTAAAAAAACCTCACAAGTAATTATCTGCAATGGAGATAAGTTAAAGCAGGTTTTGTCTATTAATTTCTTCTAACTCTTGTTCGTGGTTGGAAACCTTGCAGGACTTTATTTTTTTTTTTAAAGTTCTATGTATATGTGTGAAATGTAGCATGGCATAAGTGGACACACACTTACCTGCGACGGCGTTACTGTGCCAGGTTTGCATGTCCCACTGCCATGGTGTGCCAAAAAGGATGAGCTTTGGAGTTTACAGCAGAATAGATTTAAAAATGAATGCCCAGAAGCTTGAAATGGCAGGTGGTACCTCCATCAGCTGAGTTGAATTTGACAGTCCTCTGGTTTCTTTCGTGGGGAATATGACAAGGTTGTGTTAATTATTACGGTCACAAGGCTGGTGTCTGTACAGTGGTCTGAGTAAATAAATTCACTTTTAATCTCTGAAGTTTCGGAGCAGGAGGGAGTTGGTGCAGGGGGTTTGGTGCAATCTCAAAGGACAGAATTTTTGCCGTGGGAGCGGCAGCTTTTCTTTGGAGAAAGCCAGCACTTAAATGGCAGCAAAATTGGCAGAGCCCTGAAATTTATGTTGCAGCATCTGCTTTATCCTGGCTCCACCCAGTGGCGTTACCCTGCCAGTTTCGCACACGCTGCAAGGACTTGTGCGTGCACCTAGGATTTGACATCGGTATAGGATTGAGTTTTGGCTTTTTTAAGGGTTAAGGTGTCGTACTTACTGCTCTGCCTTTTTGTTCCTGTCCCAGACAGCGTAGCTTTTCTTTGGAATCATCTGTCCCACTCCCAAGCTTTGATGCTCTTTAGTCCCCTGCACTGGGAAAATGACTATGCAGAGAGGTCAGAGCCAGAGCTGGAGCCCAAACTCAAAACATCCAGCCCTCTGGACCGGAGTGCTTCCTGACCTGATATTTCTTTCATTTTTCAAAACAAACAAAACAAATCCCCACCTCTATCGTGCGATTGCAGCGCAACCGAGGAGTCTTATCATTAAAAATTGACTATATGGCAGTAGCCTCGGGGGATGTTCATGTGAGGTGGAATTGCGGTAGAAAAGACCCGGCTTTGAGATTCCTGCTGGGGAAAATAGGGATGAAATCACATCCTGCCTCTCGAAGAACGTACGAGAGGCATTTTGCAGTGAGGTAGGAGAAGGCTGGACAGAGATGTCAGGGCTTTGATGTTCAGGAGCGGCTCCTTTCTGAGCAACAGTACCAGTATATTGTTTGCTTTAGAGCCTATAAAAATACAAAGTGGTTTTGTTTTTTTCTTTTTCTTTTTTTTTTTTTTTTTTTTTTGTTAGGCTCTTAGCTTTAAAATGGATTCCTGTTGCTATTGCATTTACACTTCCTTTTGGCAATCTAAAGAAATGTTTTTACTGAAGGAAACAATGACATGCATGATTGGTTTGGATATTGGAAGCCACATAGTGATTCCAGAAGCACTTACGCTTTTCTGAGTAAACAAAAGCAACGCTTGCAGGTCTGGCTGGAGAAATTTTATCTAAAATAATTTGAACCCTTGCCAAATCGAATGTGTTTCGACGAGGGCGCAGCGTATTCTCGGTGCTGAGAAGCACTTTGGAAATTAAGCTGGGGGGTTCAGCGCTTTCCAACCGGAGGCCCCAGGTGGGATTGCAGGCGGGTCCGTCCTGGTGCACGCGGCTGCCGCGGAGTCCGTGGAAGAGTCGACCGATGCTGTCTGGATTGTGGAAAAAGCAGAGCTCCCCTGGCATCGCTGTTTGTGTGCTCGCAGCCCCTGTGCCGTGTCCTGACCAGGACCTTGGGTGCTTCGTGCGGTGCCGCTCGCTGATCTACTGGGGTCACACACGTGGGTGCCAGGGAAGAAACCATAGCGTCATACTGGCCGTTGCACCTACTGGTTTGAAGTTTGGTGCTTGGTTAAAAACTGGTTTTATTGAGCCAAGAGCCTTTCAGACTGGCTTTAGGAAGGGTCTGTCTTTTTCTCCAGTGTTCCAGGCTTCATTCTGGTAATCAATTTGCTTTTTTACCAGCTATTAACATGGGAGGAAAGACAGTATCTACCTGGGAATTGAAAGCCCCTTGCTTCTCCCTGCCCCGTTCCTCATCCCCATGTAGGAATTAATTTCATTGTTCCTACTGTATCCCTTTAAAGCGCGGAGTAAGAAATGTCGTCAAGGTCACATTCCTCCTTGAAACTAATGATGGTGTTTTTCCTAATCCCATTACAAGGTCCCTGGTATCATTAGATGCAAGCGTTACTGTTTAGCTTCATTTGATAAGCTGATGAAAGGGGGGAGGAAAAGGCTCCCTGATGCAGAAAGGCATTCAAGTATCTACTGTAATGGAACATGTTCAGAAACGTTATAATCTGCTTAACGTTGGCATTTTGGTGGCCCGGCACTGTACCTTTTGTAGAACGGCATAAAAGGCAGAAGGGATAGCGATCCTGACGGGTACTTTAAAAGGCTGGAATGGCTCATGCACAAGAGCTTTGAACAATTTGAAATTTTGATTGTTTTTTTCCCCCAAGCTTGAAAACGGGAATCTTGTTTATGCTGTGAGCTCCCCCCTCTGGCATCAGGATATTTGTAATAACGTTGAAGACCCTGACGCATTACAGAAATACCTATTTTTGGAAAAAGGTCAGGGGCAATTTTTTTGCCAACGTGTCATATTAAGCCTCCAACACCAGATCGCTGACAGCACTGAACTGCGACGCACTTCTGTCCATTTGGGAATGGGAGGAATATAAAACCATACTCATTGTAAGTTTGACAAAGAAGGGTCTCTAGTTCTGATGTCATTTCAAAGATGTCAGTGGCCTTATAAGCTGGGCTTGAAATGGTGGCTGCTGGGTTGATGTCAAAGGGGAACGTGCCCTTTTATCAACGTCTTGGAGTCACTAGGCTCGTTCCTACAGAAGCCAACGTTTGCTGCCCTAGTATTTAGCTGTTCTTTTGTATATACCCTTCACGCAACTAATTCTATGGGCTGTTTCCCTCTGTCAGGTGCTTTGCCTCTGGGCCACAGCTGTAGATTCGGATGTGGTTGGATCTTGGAGGATTCGGTCAATTAGAAAATGCCAGCATGGGTTTAAAGTCAGTGAAATGTTATTTGTGAGTCTGGTGGCTGTTAAACAGGGCTGTTTGGTGCTGTCTTCCTAGTAAGACTCTCTCAAATGCGTGAGGTCTAAAAGTCGTCAAGTGAATTTTGACAAATGCAGGAGATGACATGAATTTACTAAACGTTGGCTTTTTGAAACGCGATGTCATAGCTGTTACCGCGAGATCCGTTTAAAAGCACTTTATATATATAATGAAGCAACAATGCTGGGTTTAACTATAGTAGACTTCTTTTTTTTTAATCCACTATTACTCCTTCACGTGCCTGACGCTAGTTGATAAATCACTTTTGCAGGTAATGCCTCTTATTACAGCAGCGCGTTACGAAGAGGTGGGTGGAAATTTTCCTTGCTCGTCCTCCTTTTTTCAAAGCACCGTGGTGAAATTTTTAACTGAACTGAAAGAAGATGAAGCAACTGGTGGCTATACAGTTCTGTTACTCGAATTAACTTTCATTGTTCCTCACACCATTTCTTTCCCACTCTTTGATATTGCTTAGAGGCAGAGCTTGTCTCTGCATCTTCCACTGCTAAATTTCATTCATGCTTTCGGTTGTCAACGTAACAGTCACCTCTGCTGTACACATTTTTTTTCTTGGCTGATTTTTCTCTCCCGTTCGGCACTGCTGCAGTGGGCTGGCAGTTGCTATATAGCTCACTGGAAAAAATATATTCTCCTGGGATTGTAGTTCGTAGTTTTAAAAAAGATTCAGACTTAAAATTCAGTTTTAAATATTAGTTCTGCAGTTCTGTGTCTAGTTATACAAATACGCAGGTCCTCGCAGTTTTTATGAATTGACAAGCATGACAGTATATGAAGATGCATGCCACTTTGTTTGCTAAATTGTCAAATTATCATATATGTGATACAGAATCGTAGAATCATAGCGTCATGGAATGGTTTAGGTTGGAAGGGACCTTTAAAGGCCACCTAGTCCAGCCCCTCTGCCATGCGCAGGGACATCTTCAACGAGACCAGGTTGTTCCAAGCCCTGTCCAACCTGGCCTTGAGCCTCCAGGGATGGGGCAGCCACAGCTTCTCTGGGCAACCCCAGCTAGGGTCTCACCACCCTCAACATAAAAAATGTCTCCCTTATATCTAGTCTAAATCTTCCCTGTTCAAGTTTAAATTTGTCACCCCGTGTCCTACTGCAACAGGCCCTGCTAAAAAATGTGTCCCCATCTTTCCTGTAGGGCCCCTTTAGGTACTGGAAGACTTCCATAAGGTCTCCCTGGAAGTCCAGGCTGAACACCCCCAACTCTCCCAGCCTGTCCTCCCAGCAGAGGGGCTCCAGCCCTCGGATCATCTTCATGGCCTCCTCTGGCCCCGCTCCAACAGGTCCATGACCTTCTTTACGTTGGGGGCTCCAGAGCTGGACGTGGTATTCCAGGTGGAGTCTCATGAAAGTGGAGCAGAGGGGCAGAATCCCACCCCCCCCCAGCCCTGCTGCCCCCGCTGTGGGGTTCTGGGCTGCCAGTGCCCATTCCAGCTCATAAAATCTTAGAATCCTGCAGGTTGGAAGAGGCCTTTATAAACCTATATTGTGCTTTTCACCCCTCCCCGTATCCCTGAGTCCTTCTCCGCATGGCTGCTCCCCACCCCTTCATCCCCAGCCTGGAATGACACTGGGGGCTGCCCCGTCCCAGCTGCAGGACCCTGCTCTTGGCCTTGTTGAACCTCATGAGGTTCACATGGACCCACTTCATGAGCTTGTCCAGGTCCCTCTGGGTGGCATCCCATCCCTCAGGCCTGTCAACCACAGCATTCAGCTTGGTGTTGTGAGACAGATGGGTCGGTCTTCCTGGCAGCTGATCCCAGTGTCTGTGTCACCCCGGGAAACAGGCTCTGGTCCTGGAGTCCCATATTCAGTCTCTGAGATAATCCGTGGTGCCGTTGCTGTTTCCTCGGATTAGGATTTGAACCCTGAGTTGCATGAAATACTTCTTAGTTTGGAAGGTCCTGGCATAAAGTAGCCTGTCATGGATCCCACTTGGGATCTGTTTGTGACTCCTATACAGCCCTCTGCTGAAGTGCCACAAAATTCATATATCCCTGCAAAAGAATTCAAATGGAAGCCTGGAATCCTAATTAATTGGAATAAATCGCAAGCCAGGCTTCAAGTAGGGCTCAGACTTCTGTGTGACTGACGTATTGAGTGTTTATATTTGTTGTAAAGAGTCCACGGGTTACGAATGCGCGGGTTGGATTAATTCCCAGCAGCAACACGAGGGAGGGAGCACAGGGCTGGAACTGCTCGCTCGATGTGAATGTCCCGGGCAGCTCCAGGGTTCAAGTTCAGGAGCAGAAAGCAGCATGCCTGCATGCTCGCAGTAGTATTCGGCACCAAAACACAGAGCAACAAGCTGTTCCGGGAGCACCGTACAGACGTACTAAATTTACTCCCGCTGAAGAAGTTTTTATACTTTTTGACTGGTGATAATTGATGGGCTCGTACCCTCAAGGGAAATAAATCTCTGCAAGTCAGATTTATGAGGACCCTTATGTTTATTTGGCGCTTGTTACAGGCAGAAACTGAGCGAACAGGAGAAAAGCTGACACGTTGAAAAATGTCGTATCCTATTTCTCAGCTGGACTCCTGCAGTTTTAGAGCCATAAAACTTCCCGTCTTGTCGTTCGGGACAAGTGGCTTGGAGAACTGGAATTTGTTGGGGGAGCTGAGGACGGGGAGATGTACAGGTGTTTCCTCAGGAAAAAATCCCAAGGCATTTTTGTTCTTCTGTGCTGTAGGGATATTGCACGTTTTTGTCAAGTGCCTGATTAAGTTTGACATTTGAAAATAGAACTTCACGCAGAAATAAGTACTGTACTTCTGAGTATTTAATTAAGATGTTTAGTTCCTGTCAAGACTGGTAGTTTCTCTTTCCTGTTAAGGGCAATACATCTTCAACTGCTGAAATTTCAGAAACCTGTACTTAACCTTTAATCGTCATTCCATTTACATAGAAATCTGATTAACAACTTTTAAAGTTCAGGAGCTGCGAGTAAATGCAATTAAAGCCCTTTTGGAGTCTGTTATTAAGAGCTGGCATTTAATGAAGACTGAGGGCACACTACTGTTACCATCTACACTGTAGCAGGATGTCTTAAGTAATTAGTGGAAGGCATGAAATACATGAAGTGTGCTGTATTATCCATGAGTTAACATGGTTGGTATTTAAACAGCATGCTGCCTTTTCCTCCCTTTGCTGCTGCTGCGTTGTATGTGCCAGTTTGAGGAGCAGAAGCTCAGATGAGTTGGGTTAAGTGAGGAACCGTTTCTCCTGGACCTCAGAATCGCACGTTTCTTCCCTGAGCCAGAGGATGCTCTGAAAGGTGCAGGCATGGCAGACGCTAAACGTGAGCAAATACATCCTCTTTCTTTGCGATTTTAAAAATGTTTAGCTTTGCTTCGGTTATAAACATAAGTTTCTAACTGTACCCTCCCCACCTCCAAAGTGAACGGAACCAGCGAAGCTTGGCTAAATTATAATTGCAGAGCAGAAATCTGCACTCAATTACCTGCTCAACTCTTACACTCCTCCTTGACCTTTTTATATGCTACGCGAACAAAAGAAAGTCCAGTCAAACTGAAAGACAGCATGTGTTAATCTTGCAGTAAAATACTTTGTTTTGTGCTGTCTATGAAGCAGGTGGTAATTACGCCTTTCTGATGAAGTTCATTGCTTTTTGGTCTCTTTTAGAATACAGTTGGCTAGTTATCCATCCTCTGGATTGTACTGGACCATATGTATTTTACAAGTTCTTGGCAATTGTATCAGAAGAACCATGGGCTAAAGATACATGAATGTGTGTGTAGGACTGTATATAGATATGTAAAAATGCACACACAGAATCATGGAATGGTTTAGGTTGGAAGGGACCTTCAAGCACATCTAGTTCCAACCCCCCTGCCCTGAGCAGGGACACCTCCCATTAGACCAGGTTGCTCCAAGCCCCATCCAACTTGGCCTGGAATGTTTCCAGGGATGGGGCAGCCACAGCTTCTCTGGGCAACCCCGGCCAGAGGCTCACGACCCTCACAGGCAACAATTTCTTCCTGAGATCTAATCTAAATCTCCCGTCTTCTAGTGTGAAGCCATTGTCCATCATCCTATCACTACATGCCCTTGTCAAAAGTCCCTCTCCAGCTTTCTTGTAGACCCCCTTCACTTACTGGAAGGCAGCCGTAAGGTCTTCTCAGAGCCTTCTCTTCTCCAGGCTGAAGCAGCCCAACTCTCTCAGCCTGTCCTCCCAGCAGAGGGGCTCCAGCCCTTGGATTGTCTCCGTGGCATCATCTGGCCCTGCTCCAACTGGTCCATGTCCTTCTGTTGGGGGCTCCAGAGCTGGAGCCAGGATTCCAGGTGGGGTCTCCCCCGAGCGGAGCAGAGGGGCAGAATCCCCTCCCTTGCCCTGCTGACCACGCTGTGGGGATGCAGCCCAGGATGTGGGTGGTGGCTGCCAGCGCATGGTGCCGCCTCATGTTGAGCTTCTCATCCACCAACACCCTCAAGTCCCTCTCCTCAGGGCTGCTCTCAATCCATTCTCCATCCAGCCTGTGTGTTTGCTTGGGATTGCCCTGACCCACATGCAGGACCTTGCACTTGGCCTTGTCGAACTTCATGAGGTTAGTATAGGCCCATTTCTCAAGCCTGTCCAGGTCCCTCTGGATGGTATCCCTTCCCTCCAGCGTGTTGACTGCTCCACACAGCTTGATGTTGTTGGCAAACTTGCTGAGGGTGCACTCAGTCCCACCATCCATGTTGCCAACAAGGATGTTAAACAGCACCGGTCCCAGTACCAACCCCTGAGGAGCACCACTTGTCACTGCTCACCACTTGGACACATGTATTTATGGAATCATAGAATCATTTAGGTTGGAAAAGACCTTTAAGATCACCAACCATTGACCCTACTCTACTAGGTCCGCCACTAAACCATGTCTCTAAGCACCACATCTACACGACTTTTAAACACTTCTGGGGACGGTGACTCAACCACCTCCCTGGGCAGCTTGTTCCAATGCTTGATAAGTCAGTGAAAAAATTTTTCCTAATATCCAGCCTGCACCTCCCCTGGTGCAACTTGAACCCATTTCCTCTTGTCCTATCACCTGTTACCTGGGAGAAGAGACCAGTGCCTGTCTCATTACAACCTCCTTTCAGGTAGTTGTAGAGTGAGAAGGTCTCCCCTCAACCTTCCCTTCTCCAGGCTAAACAATCCCAACTCTCTCAGCCGCTCCTCATAAGACTTGTTCTCCAAACCCCTCACCAGCTCCGTTGCCCTTCTCTGGACACGCTCCAGCACCTCAATGTCCCTTCTATACTGTGGCACCCAAAACTGACCACAGGATTTGAGTGCTGAATATGGGAGCACAATCACTGCTCTGCTCCTGGTCGCCACACCGCTCTTGATTCAGGCCAAGATGCCATTGGCCTTCTTGGCCACCTGGGCACACGCTGGCTCATGTTCAGCCGACTGTCCACCAGGAACCCCAGATCCTTTTCTGCCAGGCAGCTGGATGTGCGTGTACGCACTGGTCTCCTCCTATGTAGTCATCAAACAATCGTAGCAATTACAAGTTACTGCCCAGAGGGTGGCTGGGTTTCCTTGTCAAAAACTGTAGAAGGATTTTTTTCCTGAAGCCATGTGCAATATTGAACCCGAACCTTCAAAGCCGTGTAAATGATCTCGCTGTAAATGTCTCCCTGATTCCAGTTGTCTTCATGCAGGTGAGGCGCCTGCTTTACTATGGAAGCACACATCAGAATGTGCGTTTTCTTTGGAGGAAATGAATAATCCTTACTGATTCCCCCATGCCGCCCACCTTCATCCAGGTTTATTTTTTTGTGTTTTGTTTTGGTGATGAGGGCCTGATGCTTCAATGAGAAGGTGGCCTTGTTACTTGGATCATTTCTGCTTGCGTGATCTGTATTTGGAGAACAGCTGATGTGCCTGGAGAAAATTAAATGCTGTCCGTTTGTTTTATGACTCAGGTGTTCAAGTTGACTATGGGTACCTTAAATTTGTCATCATAATTTGTTCCTCTTTTATTAAAATAAATAAAGCAGCAGAACTGCTGGGAAAAAAAGACAGCCCGGCTCCCGTTCTCCTTTATGAAGGCCAGATGACTAAATTTCAGTGAAAACGTCTTAAAACTTTACGCGTCGCTAAACTAGAGCTGACCTTCATCGTGTAGCTCTGTATGAGCTGGTACCAGATTGTTGGTTATGTGGATGTTAAAGCCACTGAAGTTAGAAAGCAATTGCAAAGTTCCCCTCGAGGACTTGAGGAAGAGGCAGCCCTCTTTCAGCGTCACGTCCCTGCTCGCATCTTACCGAAGGTTACCTGCTGTAGTCTCTCAGCGGCTTTTTCTATTAGCTGCTTATTTTCGGAACCACAAGTGTAAGTGAAGATGAAACTCCTACTATTGATGCGGCGCAGGGGAGTGGGGTGAAGTTAGTAGCGGTAAGAGACCTTTTATCTTGTGTGTTCGTCAGCAGTGAGACACAATCTCACACGCTCTCAGCAGCCGAGAAGGTCTGCGGGTGCAAACCTCGCCCTGTTCGAGTCAGCGATGGTTGTCTCGGCGCTTGGAGTGGGACCAGGGTTTCGCTCCACATCGCTTCGATCGGATAATCACAGAATCATGGAATCACCGAGGCTGGAAGAGACCTTCAAGATCATCGAGTCCAACCATAAACCTATGCCAAAAACCCACCCCTAACCCATGTCCCTCAGCACCACGTCTGCCTGTCTTTTAAATACCTCCAGGGACGGCGATTCCACCACCTCCCTGGGCAGCCTGTTCCAAGGCTTGAGAACCCTTCTGGGAAAGAAGTTTTTCCTAATATCCAACCTAAACCTCCCCTGGCACAACTTGAGGCCATTTCCTCTTGTCCTGTCGCTTGTTCTTTGGGAAAAGAGATTGACCCCCACCTCGCTACAATATGATATGTCACAGGGGCATTGATAAATCAGCGGGGTAATTAGCGATCACTTGCAGAACGCTTTGCTATTTATTGTTACGCCGGCCGTTTGTTCCCGAACCAGACTCCCTTTTTTGATGGGTGTTTAAGCTGTGGGGAAACGAAATGCATGCTGGGCTCGGTGGAGGAACCTACAGCCTGATGTTGACAGCTGTGACAGCCCGTTGCTGTTTCTCCTTTCGCTGTGAAACCCATTAGATCAGTCCATACGTCTCAGATGACTTCACTTGTCTGTATGCCGAGTCGGAGCCTGTGGTGCCGAGGTTATAAAGTCCGTGCACGTGTTATCAAAAGCCTGTGAAATGGCAAGGTTTTGGTTTCAGGCTCTCCGAAGCAATCTGAGCCGGTGTACGATTCGCAGCCAACTCAAACAGCTTTTAAGAAGTTGTGTTTTTAAAGTAGTTATGAGGTTTGTTCCTTCCCTTCCTCCCTGGAGGTAGATGCACATTCACAGGTCTGCAGTAATAGTTGCGCTAATTGACAATTACCACTGATAATGAATGTAGTCCTGCTGGCAGTGATAGCATTATCTAAATAGTTCTGGGGTTATTTTTCACTTTTGCCCAAAAATGAAAAACAAAAGGAGTTCTTGCTTCTTGTACAGTAACGAAATTGGGCGATGCCTTGAGAGAATTAATTCTGGAAGGGTTTTTATTATTATGTTTCAGTGAAATTAATTTGATGGGCAACAGGAGGATTAGATAACGGAGGTTGTGCAGCACTGAGCAGTATTCACGCCACCTAAAAACCGGTTTTTGTTCTTTCAGGCTTACCTTATTGATTTGTCCTTTGTCGTGTTTGCCACGTGTGTACTCAGCCCCAGTTCTTGATGTGGTACTACTTAGGCAAAAAGCTCAGTGCTCTTAGAATTCAATTAACTCTTACTTTTTTTGGTTAAATTCCACAATTACTGCAGCATTTTAATTATTAAGACTTCTGATACAGCAAATTACTGGGTAATTAGCTATAGACTACTGGCTCGCACAGAGTGCCGCTGCTTTTCTTGCCTTATTTGGGCACTTTGCTAGCGGTGACCTGTCTCCAGAGCTTCAAAAATGACACCTTTCTTCATACGTTTACAAAGAAGTAAGTGCGTGTCACGGTAGTGCATCCTACTTGAACTCCTGGCTTTTTGTCCGGGATTCGTTTGCCGTTGCTTCCATTGCTCCTGAAATCACCTATGGCTGGATATCATCATCTCTCAGGAACATTGTGCCTTCCCTTGATGCACGCACCGTAATTTGTTGGCACCAGGCATCTCTGTGCGTCCCCGGTGAACCAGGGGATGTAGGATAATTTGAATTTGCTGTTCTGTTTTTGAGCAACGTTCTTCATTGAAATCTCATTAGGAACTCTCTCTTCTGCTTTGTGATCTCGGCTTCTGATTCCTCCTCGTTAGGTCTAACCAAAATGTAACTCCAGAGCCTTCTCGGAGGCTGATACAGAATCACAGAACGTTAAGGGTTGGAAGGGACCTCTGGAGATCACCTGGTCCAACCCCCCTGCCAGAGCAGGTCCACCTACAGCAGGTGGCACAGGATGGCGTCCAGGCGGGTTGGGAATGTCTCCAGAGTTGGAGACTCCACCACCTCTTTGGGCAGCCTGTGCCAGTGCCCTGCCACCCACAAAGGAAAGAAGTTTCTCCTCATGTTTAGATGGAACTTCCTATGGTCAAGTTTGTGCCCGTCACCTCTTGTCCTATCACTGGACACCACTGAAGAAAGACTGGTCCCCTCCTCCTGGCTCCCTCCCTTTAAGTATTTGTAAACATTGATGAGATCCCCCCTCAGTCTTCTCCAAACTAAAAAGACCCAACTCCCTCAGCCTTTCCTCATCAGAAAGATGCTCCAATATGTAATCATCTTTGTAGCCCATTGCTGTCCCCTCACCAGCAGTTCCCTGTCCTTCTTAAACTGGGGAGCCCAGAACTGGACACAGCACTCGAGTTGTGGCCTCCCCAGGGCAGGGTAGAGGGAGACAATGACCTCCCTTGACCTGCTGGCCACACTCTTCTTGATGCCTCCCAGGATGCCATTGTCCTTCTTGGCCACCAGGGCACATTGCTGGCTCATGGGCACCCTGTTGTCCACCAGGACTCCCAGGTCCCTCTGTGCAGAGCTGCTTCCCAGCAGGTCACCCCCAGCCTGTCCTGGTGTGGGGGGTTATTCCTCCCCAGGGGCAGGACCCTCCACTGGCCTCTGTTGAACTTTATGAGGTTCCTCTCTGCCCAACTCTCCGGCCTGTCCAGGTGACACTGAATGGCAGCTCGGCCTTCCGGTGTGTCAGCCACCCCTCCCAGCTTGGTGTCATCAGCAAACTTGCTGGGACACTCCATCCTTTCATCCAGGTCATTGATGAACACATTGACCAGGACTGAATACATTGAACAACTCTGGAGGAGCCCACAGAGCGTCAGGGCAGCTGAAGTGCTGTCATTTCTGCAGCTGCCCGCTGTGTCAGAGCCCTGAGCTGAAAATAGGTCTTGTTTCCAGTTGCCAGGACAGCGTAGCAAAACACTGGAGACGTTCTCAGATGGCGAGAGTGTTATTTCTGGATTTTTTGACTTGCAGTTTCCTGAAAGTACGAGCGAGGTTGCCCTCATTTGTACTTTCATGCCCAGTGGTTGCCAAAGACAGACCTGGGTGAGAGGGTTCCAGGAGCACAAACCTGTTCCCCAAAGACAAACTGTAGCTGTTTTTATTCCCTATATCAGCACAAAATGTTGACTGAAGGTGCTGTGAATAGCACTTGGAACACTAATGGTTCTTTCGTGCAAGAGCCTGTGAGCTGGCGCTGAAGGGCGCGACGGCTTTATTAAGAACCCAAGATTATCAGGAGCTGTTGTGATCTTCTCGCCTGACCTCTGTGGAAAACAAGCTGTGGTACTTTTCTTGAATTAATTCCTCTGTGAAGGAGGGCACGCGCTTTAGAAAGGCAGCCGGTCTCGACTGAGGGGGGGGGGGAAATAAATCAGTGACAGAGAGTACGGTGTAACCTTTGATGTAAGTGGTTAATTACGCTCTGGAAATGTATGCCTCACGGTTTGTCAAAGCCTGTCCAGCTTCAACTTTCCAGCCTTTGGATTTTTTTTTTTTAAAAATTCATTAGCGAAGATCTTTTTTCGTCAGTTCAGTGCCCTCTGTTGCATGCCTGCAGACTGATGCAGTAACCTCTTAGCCTTCTCTTCGCTAAGCTAACGAGGCTGAGCTCCCGGCCTCGTGGTGCTTTGCTGTAAGGGATGTTTTCCAGCCAGTTAATAACTTCCAGGCTTCTTTTGTGCACCCTGCCACCTGCTTTTTTCCCTATGTCTCTTTGTTTATGAGCTCCAGCGTTTCATTCGGCGTTCCGGATGCGAGACCGGTATGGAGCGATGCTGTAAACTTTTACTTCTGACGAAGCTCTCTGCTTTATGTAGCCATTTCCAATGAGCTCATTAATACCCATCGTCACAGTGGGATCATCACTGTTGTTGATTATCTTTACTATTCCCAAATTTGCAAGTCACAGCTTTACACAATAATCCTACAGATCGCGACTTTAATTTATTTTTCTCTAGGTGTAGAGATTTACCTCTGCTGACATTGAAATTCTTCCAGTAGAGTGATTATATTATGAAAAACAGTAATAATAAAAATTGTATAGTTCTGTTAATGCTGTGTTCCCTTTATTATTTACCATTTTTGACCCAAACCATAATTTACAAACCTTCTGTAGCCATTATATCCTATAGGAATTTAAAACAGGAAGAATTCTGGTCTGTTCAATCCAGAATGAGGTTGCTGCAGCCACTCTTGGATGTGCTTTCATTGTCTGATTAAAGTCCTTCTAATTACTGTTGTTTGAAAAACGAAGATGGACCGAACTTAGCCTGAAAATTAGAATATTTCTGTCCAAGAAAAGAAGAAGGGTTCTGGAATAGCCTTGTATTTCAGTTGGTATAGAGTACAAAAGGAAAAGAGGAATTAAGATTTCTGGGACCTTGTAAAATCTGATTTTGGTGTTTTCCTCATTTCTAATGATATGTTAAGGATCTTGTCACATGCCTGCCCATTTTTCTTTTAGCAGATACTGTGTTGACTTTTAGCGTTTTGGCTTTGTCAGATCTCTGGTGGAAATAAAACTTTCTCTATTGAAAGCTAAATTTGTCATCATCATAAGAATACTGCTTAGCTGAGATCTGTGTTCTGTAAATCCATATTGCTGGACATGAATTCTATTATTCTCCCTTAATTCTTTTTTAATAGAGTCTTCTATCATCCGTTCTGTGATTTTGTCCCTGATCAATAGGAGGTGGAGCGGCCAGTAATTACCTGGTCATCCCATTTACCCTTGCAAAATTCACAGTATGCTGTTAGTTTTCATTTGATTTTCTGGACACCCTCCCTTCCCTTCCCCCCCCAAATATATGAAGGCGTAATGAAAATCAGTGTTGATGGCGTAGAGTTTGAAACTGTCCTGATTTTCTGGTGGAGCAAACTGTTCACACGGCAGCATCCATCTTAATTAAGAGTGAGTGAGTATGTGAAATACCTTTGACAGCTTTTAATTGATGGAGCAGAGCTTATTCCGAGCTCAGGCCTCCTATCTAACAGCTCACAAGAGGTACAAATAATGAATGAATTTAGCTGTCACCCGGTGGCCAGGCAGGTTTTATTGCTCATGCTTTGTTCATAGGTCAGTCTTGAGCCTGGTAAGACGTTACGACTTGCACAACTGCACGTGGGGCTCAGCCAAAGAGTAAAAAGGTGGATCTGGAGAGTCGCAGCACGTGCAAGCAGTGGTCAGGCACAGAAGCAAATTTCTTCTTGCCCCATCGCAGTTCAGAAGGACCGTGCGGTGCAAGCTGCTGTCAGGTGAACGTGGGAGATAAGGCCATGCGTACTGCTATGTGGTGAGGCCGCAGCTCGAGTGCTGTGTTCAGTTTTGGGCACCGCAGTATCGGAGAGACATTGAGGTGCTGGAGCGTGTCCAGAGAAGGGCAACGGAGCTGGTGAGGGCTCTGGAGAACAAGTCTTATGAGGAGCGGCTGAGGGAGTTGGGATTGTTTAGCCTGGAGAAGAGAAGGTTGAGGGGAGACCTTCTCACTCTCTACAACTCCCTGAAAGGAGGTTATAGCCAGGTGGGGTCAATCTCTTCTCCCAAGGAACAAGCGACAGGACAAGAGGAAATAGGCTCAAGTTGTGCCAGGGGAGGTTAGGTTGGATATTAGGAAAAACTTCTTTACCAAAAGGGTTCTCAAGCCTTGGAACAGGCTGCCCAGGGAGGTGGTGGAATCGCCATCCCTGGAGGTATTCCGGGTAGACGTGGTGCTGAGGGACATGGGTTCGGGGTGGTTTTGGACTCGATGATCTTGAAGGTCTCTTCCAACCCAAGTGATTCTATGATTCTATGACCTTTTGAAATTTTAGTATTTAAAACCATCTCCAAAGCCATAAACGCCGCTTTTTTAGTGCAATATTTTATATTAGTTTTCATTGCCAAAGAGCCATTTGGAGAAAGAGTACTTTGCTCTCTTGCTTTATGTACTGCTTCATTTGTTTAGTATTGATGTAAATATACTACGTGGCTGGCAGAATTCAACCGGCAAACAGAAAAAAGGCCTTGTTATAGATGAATGGGATGTTGCAAACTTTACAGTCCCTCATAAATCTCGCTGTAGGTCCATTTGATTAATGTCTAACAAGGTTTTTGATTGATGGCTTAGCAACTACTAATCAGGTGTTATGGGGCCAAATAATGAAATCCCTTACTTCATTGGTTACGGCAAGCTCCTGTTCGCTTAGATAGGCAGGAAAACACCTTTCCTTTCCTTTCCTTTCCTTTCCTTTCCTTTCCTTTCCTTTCCTTTCCTTTCCTTTCCTTTCCTTTCCTTTCCTTTCCTTTCCTTTCCTTTCCTTTCCTTTCCTTTCCTTTCCTTTCCTTTCCTTTCCTTTCCTTTCCTTTCCTTTCCTTTCCTTTCCTTTCCTTTCCTTTCCTTTCCTTTCCTTTCCTTTCCTTTCCTTTCCTTTCCTTTCCTTTCCTTTCCTTTCCTTTCCTTTCCTTTCCTTTCCTTTCCTTTCCTTTCCTTTCCTTTCCTTTCCTTTCCTTTCCTTTCCTTTCCTTTCCTTTCCTTTCCTTTCCTTTCCTTTCCTTTCCTTTCCTTTCCTTTCCTTTCCTTTCCTTTCCTTTCCTTTCCTTTCCTTTCCTTTCCTTTCCTTTCCTTTCCTTTCCTTTCCTTTCCTTTCCTTTCCTTTCCTTTCCTTTCCTTTCCTTTCCTTTCCTTTCCTTTCCTTTCCTTTCCTTTCCTTTCCTTTCCTTTCCTTTCCTTTCCTTTCCTTTCCTTTCCTTTCCTTTCCTTTCCTTTCCTTTCCTTTCCTTTCCTTTCCTTTCCTTTCCTTTCCTTTCCTTTCCTTTCCTTTCCTTTCCTTTCCTTTCCTTTCCTTTCCTTTCCTTTCCTTTCCTTTCCTTTCCTTTACATCCCTTCCCTTCCCTTCCCTTCCCTTCCCTTCCCCATGGCCAGACCACAACTCCAAACACCAACATGTCATACTTATTAGTATCCTCTACCAGGATTACGAGAGCAGGAAAACTGGATAACTTGACCTGTCTAGCCATAGGGAATAAATTGAGGCTGATGGCATTGGGTGAAGGCCACGCGTTGCACAACCCAATGAGAAAGGAAAACTTCTGGCTAATTTTTTTGAGGCAAGTAGCTGGCACATATTTTCAGACGGGCCCACACGTTCATCATCTTGCGTAAAAAATGAGGAGGGTTTTAATCTTCACGCTGCCGTTACAAGCCACACGCGCTCGGCGTTGAAGATCTCTCCTGTCTGGACTTCCCTCCCGCCTGGCTGTGTATTGTGACTGCTCAGCCGTGCTCACGCTTAATTAGTGCCTTCTGAGGAACCTGTGGCACTGCTGAACACAGGGCACTGGAGCAGAAAGAGCTTTGATCTGTCTCGCGCCGTTTCTGCTACGCCTGGATTTTATAACTTAAAGATGAGCTTGGAGAACAGTTAGCAAAACCCACTATTTTCACTTCTTTTACAGCTTTTTCCTTTTTCAGAGCCTTGCGTCTCACCATCCTGCCCTGCCTATCTAGCAATACCATAAATTAACAATTTCCCCCATTATTTTTTTTCCTAATCTGTGGCATTTTCAGAGAATATCTGACCGCTAACTCATCTTTTATTTCCTTGTTTCACTTTTTAACCAACAGGAGTAATTCATTCTGTTCCTAGCTCAAACCACTGTTGGCTTATTGTAATTTTGGAGCCAAGTACTGTATTACAGGCTTTACATTTCCTAGTCGTGGCTATCAAGTGACACCAGAGTCGTGGAATCCATTATAAATAGGTTTCATCTATAATGGGAGAACAAACTGCTAAGTGTTTTTCTTTTTATTTTTTTTTTTAAACTTGGTTAAGTTTGAGGGTTTAATTACAGTTCTGTGGCGATTTTAGGGTTGTTAAGTAGAGAAGATGAAATGCAAATGAGGGAATACAAACAGATTTGGTAAATTACTGTTAAAAATTAGCGCGGTGATTATTTTTACTCTTAACAATAAGCACGCATTTTAAAAGCTTGTGCTCAGGTAAAGTTTCAATTGAGGTGTTTTAGGAGTTGAAGTTTCTTTGTGTTGTTTTTTTTTTTTTCCCCCGAGCTATCCTGAATTGTGTCTAATTAGGGGCATGACGCCATTTGCCTAGATATTTATTCCTGCATAATTTGTTTAAAGTTAGCGCAGCACTGATGTATTCCATTCGTTACAAACAACTCTCTCTGGTGTGGTTTGACGAGCTAATTATTAAAATGAAACACATTACTAATAGCCTCCGAGTAGGTAGAGTTTTCTGAAAGTAAATAGAGACTCTCTGAATGCACTGACAAAAGTTAATTTTTAAGGGGTTTCTTGCCATTTGCAGACGCTGGGAAATTAGAGGGGAATGATTTGGGATCTGTTGCTGCTTCTGCAACGTCGAGTTGCTTAAACAATATCAAATATCGGGCCACCACTCAGGGCTGGTTTCACAGAGGGGACCCTGGTCTTAAAAAGGGACCCCCCCAGACCCCTTACTGGGTCTGCTGGGCTGGGGGAAAGTCAATCCTAAACTGTGCTGGCAGAACTGAAGCCTGTGGGAATTCGTATTTTCAATGGTAAAAGAAACATGTTTGGTTTGGGAGTTACTGAAGGGCAATTTTTGCAGCGTTCCCAGGACTTTTTCCAGCAGCATACGTGGCCTTTGGCACACGATGCCCCAAACACACGCGTGGATATTTTATATAAAATATGCTTTTGTAACTGGACAGATCAATATTGCTAACTTTTATGATTTTAAGGGCTGGCGTATGGAATCAGTCTGTAAAGGCCACCCAACAACCCACCCACCGTCTCCCCGTTGCTGCTGCTGGAATGAACTTTGGGAGGAGTGGGGACTTGTGGCAAGATACCTTTGATACCATCAGGGTTTTGTAGCAGATTGAGTTGGTGAAAGTAATGTAAAATGAGCTTTTACCAAATTAGTGACAGTGGCAGATGAGTCACTAGGACCACATTTCTGAAAATAAAGCTAGGTTACTGTTAATCAGGATTTTTGAGATTTTTAGGAATTTTCCCGTCTAACAGACTCCCTGGAGATCCTGGCTGTGCGGGTTATGTTGTAAGGCTGTTTTATTTCGAATGCTGAGTTCCCCGTTCCTTGTGTTTGCAGATGCTGCTGACGGAGTATCTGGATATGAAGAACACCCGCACGGCCTCGGAGCCGTCCACCCAGCTTAGCTACGCCAGCTCTGGAAGAGAATTTGCAGCATTCTTCGCAAAGAAGAAACCCCAAAGACCCAAAAACCCTTTGTTCAAGTAAGTGCTGGGAGGATGTTAAAGCTGTGCCTAAGCTGTCTTTGGTGCCTCGAGTATTGCACAACGCCGGCTGCTAATCGCAGTTTCACGGTGTGAGAGGAGTGTAAATCTCGAGATGGAGATTTAATGCCCAAAGCTGAAGGCTCGGTAAGATCTCCGTTACGGATTCATCGCTGGTTTTTAAGGTGTAGCTCTTCCCAGGGCTCATCTCGGGACTGGGATCCCGTTATACGAGCCGCCGCAAAGCGTGCAGCGAGACGTTACGCCTATCTTTGTCCGCGGTAAATTCACAACCTGTTAAAGGGAGCGATAAAGGGGACTGGACAAAGAGAATTAAGATAACTGTGTAATTACTGGGTAGACTAAGCGGTTAATCCTATCACTAACCCCTTTAATTCGGAGTTCAGAGCGGAAAGGATTAAGTGGTTGGGAGAAGAGCGTAAGAGAGAGGATGAGAGGCTAGGTGGGCAAGGGAAGGATTTGGGGGAACAAATTTGATGTGCAGGAATAAGAAATGAGGAGGAGTTGTTGGTGAGCAGCACTGTTAGGAGAGGAGAGGTGGCCTTGATATTACACCCAGATTCATAGAATCACAGAATGGTGTAGGTTGGAAGGGATCTTAAAGACCACCTAGATCCAACACCCCTGCCCTGGGCAGGGACACCTCCCAGTAGACCAGGTTGCTCCAAGCCCCATCCAACCTGGACTTGAACACCTCCACGGATGGGGCAGCCACAACTTCAGGGGAGCTGTGCTGAATTTTCATCTCTTCCCATGACTACATGTCATGCCGGTCATTTTCTTTGGCTTCTTGAGGGTTTTGGGGGATACCAAAATGTGCTGGTTTGGCAGCAGATGCTCCAAGTTTGAAGATCACATCTTCCTCAGCTCTGCCAGCATATCTGCCTCTGTGGCTGCTGCCTAACTCAGTACTGCCAAAATGATCTTTTAAATGATTTTTTTTTTTTTTTTTGACAATGAGATTGTTCAAAAACAGTCGGTGAGGGAAGGAGTGAGTTTCCTGGTAGATTGGAGGGAATGGCCGAGTGGAGTGGTGGTGGGGAGGCCAGCAGCTGGAGGCATCAACCTTTGAACTGTGCTCAGCTGCAGCAGGAGCAGGGTGTCTGATGGGTCCTCAGCACCCTGTGGATCATGAGCTGCTGCAAGGCTTGGGCTGTCTTTCTCCAGCCATCTGAGTGGTGCTCAGCCTTACGAGGCTTTGCTCTCCGGAGTCGAGAGAGTCCAGGGTTAAAAAAACACTACCTAGGAGAATATTTGCTGGAGGGGGAGCGATTGGTTGTGAGCTGGGATTTTCACCCCTTATTTGCTGGAGATGGGGAGCCATGAAGGCTTGGTGGTTTTTTTTTTAATGAAGAACAACTCATTTGTGATCAGAGGTAGATCGTTATATGGTGGGGAAATAATGCAGGAACTCCAGTAATGGGAAAGGCTGAGAGTAATCAGCTGTTTCGGGCAAGTGGGAGGGGAGCTTTGTGTTCTGCATCCTCTACAGATTGGTTGGTGGTTGGTTGTTTCTTTTTTTTAATTTTTTTTTTCCCCAGCTGAAACTTATTTCTTGATTATCCAGAACTCCCTGTGCTTTCCCCCATGGGCATGTGTGTTTGGTGGCTGTATCCTTGTAGTACCTAAGGCCATAGTTGGAAATCCCAGTTTTCCGCGCTGCCTTCTCTCCCCATCACGGGATGAACTGTCTCTGCAATCTTCTGTTATTAGAAGGTTCGCTGTTGCCTGGAGGATTTCAGAGGTGCCTCCTGCCCCGCTCAACCCATGGTTATTCCACCCCACCCTTTTTTTTTCTTTTCTTTTTTTCATTTTTTTAACACTCCCATGGCTGTTTGGGTTGAGAATTACACTCCTTGAATTTCCTCTGCCTCGCAGATGGATATCGGAGCAAAATAGGGCTGCTCACCTCTCCGTATTGTGTCTTCTCTTGGGTGTACTTGGACCATTTAAGTTTGAGGAGTAAGGATGCTCCGTTCCACCTCCGGCAGTTAAAGGCTGTGTATTAGTTTGTCAGCGGAGAGTGAAGGGGGTGATAATTGTTTAAAGCGAAGGTGCGTAACCTCATAGGAGCAGCACGTCTCTTGCCACTCATGGTCTTGTCACCAAGTCATCGCCAGCACCGCGGTGACAGCAGCTCTTATTGGCATCTCCTATTTGGTTATCTGTCTTCTGTCAGCTGTCACCGTATCTACGGAAATCTCCGTTGAAATGGAATTTCTCAGTCCGCTGAGGGCTGCGGATGTTTGATGGAGTGTTATTCTTGTCTCCTCTCCCATCTCCAGCGCTTTCCATGCCAGGCTGCAGGGCTCTTTTTCTTGCCTTTCCATTAGCTCCGTCCAAATCAGAGGAGCCTTCCGCTTGTCGTGGGAATATCTGCATTTAATTCCTCACTTCAGAAGTCTCTTAGGGCAGGGTTCCACCTCGCGTTTTACAGATGGATGCAGGTGTTTGTGCCGGCTCCTGTGCTAGCTTGCTGTAAGCTAATTTTATAAATACTAAGTGCTTTTGCTAGTTGTGTGTTCTGGTGATTGCGGGAGGAATGAAAACTCCTCGGCTGTGTCCTGCTGTCTGGAAGTCAGTAGCTAGCATTCGGAAGAGACTTTGAATCATTGTTTCCCTCTCTTTAAAATGGGCGTAGTTTAAAAAATAAATAATTTTAAAAAAGTCATGATGTCTTGCTTGATGTTAATTTAAAAAAGAAAACTTCAAATGAGGGGTACTTTGGGAATTCAGCTAGTTCTTGCCATCGTAAATCTGGCTTTCTTCTCTTCCAGAAGGTAGCCAAGTGCACATTCAGGTTGCCATCTCCCTACAGATCAGATTTGGAAGGTGGAAATTGGGTGTTGGTGGGAAAGGAGTGAATTGTACAAGCAGATGTTGAGCACCCAGTGCATTAGTCTTAGGCTTGGCTGTAATTATGTGTAAGTCGAAAACCAAAAATATTTTGAAAGCTGTGGGAGGATCAGCATGGGGAAAGGAGTTACAAGAGTAGAGGAGTTAAGTGTAAATAGGAATGTGGGAGAAGAGCAGGAAGATCAAGGAAAGAGCGGAAGAGGGGAAATAGGGGAGAGAAACTGGATGGCTGTGGGAAAGCAGTGAACGTGATGCGATCCTGCGGCAAAAGCCAGTGCGGGGCTCCGCGGAATAATCGGAGTTGCTGTCTCAGGGAGGAGACGGAGGTTTATTGCTGTAGTTTGCCTTGACCTGAAGCTTCTGGTTTTGATGCCTGGAGAAGACCTCTGGGCTGTGGTGATGATGTTATGCTTAATATCTCACTAGGGGCAAAAGGGAGCGCATCGTAAAGACGGAGCCAAGAATTTACTGTTCGTTTAATTAAAGTCTGAAGTATTTGTTGTATTTTGAGAGATTGTTATTAGTTCAGTTGCAATAGCGCTAACACTCACAGTCCAAATTAGGGCAGAAAAGCCTCATTAACAGCAATAACATGAACAAGAAAGCGTACAAATGCTTGCCCCTTTCTTCTGGTGTGATGCTTGTTTTTCCAGTGTCCCTCTGAGCGGCAACAAGGCTGATTGAGTCTTCCTTAGCAGGAGGGTTGGGGAGGGGGCGATGGGAGTTACAGCAAAGCATCGGCATCTTGAGGTCTTCACCTTCAGGACTTGGATGTTCTTACCTCTAAGATGTCTTCCCTCGAAGTCTTGTGTCCACTTTGGCTATTTGAAGGTGCTTCGTCCCCACCGCCTGCTCCCTTCTCCCTGGTCCCCGGCACCAGTGGTGGAGCTGCCCAGTGCCCAGCACAAAGGACTGGTGTTTGGTGGGTGGTGTCTGCCCGGGGCGGCAGCCCTTGGCCATGCGGGGTGTCCCCAGCGCTGAGCTCGGGCAGGTTGGGCACGAGCCCTTGGCCAGGGGACACTTGTGACCAGAGGGACAGCCAGCTCGGGGCACGGCAAGTCCAGAGACGTCCTGAGAGCCTGCGGCGTCAGGTCGATGCCCAGTCTGGGGCCTTTTACTCTTAATGGCAAAAATTATGTTTATGGGGCTACAGGAGTTGGAAAACATTTGTCTCCACCACTCAGATTGGCCGCTGTGGAGCGTTGGAGCTGTACAATAAGTATTTAATAATTCATTGCTCCCTAGTTCCCAGGGGAATATTAGTTTTTAATTTTTATGTACACGCCCGTTAGCGATTTAAGTGGTGTTGACTGATGGCTTTGGTTTGGATTTCACCAGTTCTGGGGGCCATTTCTACTTAAATGCCTGGGTGCTCCCAGCTGATGGAGCGGAGGAGCATCTCTGTGCTTTGCGGGCAGGTCTGTGTCACGCACGGTTGTTGGCAGAGGTGTATTGATCAGAGGTGGCAGAATGTGGTGCAGCAGTAATGGAATTTTATGGGAAAAATGTGCTTTTGTCTGCCTTGATAATTTTGCTCCAGCATGCAGGGAAGTCCTTTTTATTTAGAGCTGACTGGTGGTTACAAGAAGGATGATTCTATGGATGGCTAACTGACTGGATTTTTTATTTTTATTTTTTAATTGCAGGTTTGAGTCCTCCTCCCATGCTATTAGCATGAGTGCCTATTTGCGTGAGCAGAGACGGGAACTATACAGCAGAAGTGGAGAGCTTCAAGGTGGGGAAATAGATAATGCGCTGGTTTGAATAATTCTCTTTTGCCCGAACTTCAATATCCTCCGTGCTACGTCATGTTATTAATTCCTCTCTACTTTGCCACACAAACTGTCTAAATCTCTCCAGTTTTTAACCTCTATTTATTTATTCTTATTACATTGTGAAGCAGCAGGGATTCTCTTGATTCCCTTTGCATTTTCAGCTAGAGGTCCAGGTCTTACGAGACAGTCACGAAATGCGAACAGTCTCGCCGCGAGCGTTGCTTTTAGATACTTGGAGCTATTGTCTGCTTCCTTATCTGCAATTTATTTCCTTATGTCATCTGCTGAATGTGATACTTACCCTGGATTGCTTTGGGAGCTAAACTGAATCGTCTCATATTTGAAGTTCTGAGTTTCTGTTGTATGAATTGGCCAGTTCTTTGTCTTTTTTTGTACAACACTTGAAAATGAAGAGTTGCAGAGTGTTTGAAAATGGTGAATTGGAAGAGTTGGACTCCTCTTGCTGGTTTATATTGCTTGTGGCAAGTGCTGTATATACACAGAGAAGTGTTCTCTCCCCCAAGCATGGCATCATTTCATGTTTTTTTTCCTGAATGGTCTCTAATTCGCAAAAGTGTTGGTTTTGGGAGCAAAATCAAGGCAAGATCTTAAGGCTGTCATGATAATGTACAGCAGGACTGAGTTATTTTGTTTCATCTATTCTAGTTTCTTTCTGGACTAATCATAACAAAAAAATAATGTGTGCTCTTCAGGTATTACAGTGGTGGACAAGGGTGGAATTTCTGCTTGAAATCTTACTCGTGGTAATTTTCAGTTGGCTTTTAATTGAGGGCGTTTTATAATTTCGAAGAGAATTTTCGGATGACTTTGTGTTCCTTTCCTCTTTTGATAACTTAGTTGTCCTCAGCGACGAGTTAAACCCGCAACAATGTGAAAAGGAGACGTGAGAGGCATCCAGTGTTCTTGTGGACAGATTGCTTCGCTTCAGTGGCTCTACAAAGATGATCTTAGCATTGGTGATTAAGGGCATAACGATGCACTCGCTCTGGGGTGGATGTTCAGATACTTCTGGGTGGACTGTAAAGGAAAAATCTGAGATAAAGGTGTATTGTAGTTGACAATTGCCCACTCTGTGATCTAACAGCATATGGGAATAACATAAAATGGAGATATCTGTCTTTTAAAGTATAGCGTCACCATTTGCGCACACACGGAAGGTGTTTAGTTTACAGCTCTTCACTCTTTGAGACTCAAGTTCTCACCTTCAAGACCTGTTGCGTGCTCTTGTGCCTGGGATCAACTGGAAGAAGCCACCCAGTTCAGTAGGGTGTTGTAAGGTGTAAGCTGTTACGTTGCACCATCGTTTTCTCGTACAAGTGGGCAATAGGATTTAAGTGATGACTTCTCCACAGTCAATAGCTCTGTGCTGTGAACTGCATGGGACAAATGCGGGTTCGAAGGCAGGAGTTTTGGAGCTGTTGAGAGCGCTAAGTCTGGAGCAGTGATGGGGCCATCAGGGAGCCTGCAACGCTTGCCTCAGGATTTTCAGGTCTCTTTGGGATGAGTCCTGTTGCCTTCTGTTGTTCCCCAGTTGCCTCCACACCCTGACTTGACCGGTTGTCCACGTTGCTTTAAAAACAGAGTAGAGAACAGTAGCGGGTCACTCCGCGCCTGTGTCCCCTTCCAGGTACTTCGTGGTGAGATCTGGGTATTTTTGTGGTTGCCGTTGCTGTTAGGCTGAGGGATTTGTTTTTAAATAACTCCTTTCCTGGGTTCAGAACTCATTAGTGATGGGCACAGCCAGATTAGGAATGAGTCCTTATTGATAACAGGACAAATCTTGAGGCAACGTTGGTCATGAGCAGGAGGTTGTGAGCGTTTTCAGGAGAGGAGGATGCAAAAAAAGCTATGCAGACTTCCAGCTGCTGAGCTGGCACGGGCTCGGAGAGAACAAAGCCTACGAGCTGACAAAGAAGTAAAGGACAAAATATAGGAATTACTGTGCATAAGGACAAGATGATATTGCCCTTTCTGGATGACTTGGAAGAGCTTGAATGTGATGCAATAGGTGACAAAAAGTCAATGTAGGGAGTCAATAGGGACAATAGATGAGATGACTTTGCTGAGAAATCTTTGCAGTTTAACCATCAAGAAAAGTTTCCCTTTGAACTTTAAGTTAAAAATGTACTATCCTCTCTTTCTATTATAAGCTGCTGTTCCCTTTTAGGTAGCTCATTAATCTTCCTGAATCCCAGACCACAGCAAGATCTGCATCTTGATTTTTTTTTTTTTTTTTTTTTTTTTTCCTTTTTTAANTTTTTTTTTTTTTTTACCTCTTTTAAAGAGAAATACAATTTAATTGTTCAATCAGGTTACTGGAAGGCAGGCATGTGACACTCTCTCTTCTCTGAATGCCACACAGTTTCTCTTCCTGACAGCCGTATCCACAGGGATGATTTTTTTCAGCGGCAGCAGGGGGAGGGTGGCTTGTTAGGAAATCTTTTTTCCTGAAAAGATCTTCAAAGAAACATATGCATTAAAAAAAAAAAAAAAAAAAAAAAAAAAAAAAAAAAAAAAAAAAAAAAAAAAAAAAAACACCAAAAAACTTACAAAAGTTTGGCTCACGCCAACTTTTTGAAATAAGAATTTAATTTAAATAGCCTTAAAATGTGTGAAGATCAGAGCGATGCTTTGTCATTAACCTCTTTCATTTGGACTGAAATAGTGCAGTGCAGAAGGCGCACATTATCCCTCAGTGGGAGAAAGGGACCTGCTGTAAGTGATTTAGAGATGGAAGGATTAATTCTTGTGTCCTATTCCACTGAAATTGGACGAGGAAGACTTAGGCCGTATATTTTTCCCTTGAAGTTGAACACACAAGTTGTTTAACAATAGTTATTAAAAGGGAGGGGGGGAGAAAGCAAGTACATAACTGAAATATTTCCTTCTAGACTAACATAGCTGTGGTGCCCCAGGTTGTCGTCGGAAGTACGATGTCAGACGGGGTTTCTTCCGTACAAAACGAGCAATTGTCATGATTAAGCTTCGCATTTCTTGTTTTCCTAGAGAGCCCATCTTGGCCACGTGCTGGCTGGGGAATTTACATTTTCCTTGTTGGAGCCCTCCTGCCATTTGTCAAATACGATGTTCTTTCTATAGACTGTCTTAAATAATGGGGCTATATTTTAAAAACAAGTAAGTTTATTCTCTGCGCAGCTGAATGGCTGCAGCCTTGTTTGTGCCGGATGTGTCTCCTTTTCTTCCCTAACGCCTTTCCTTCCTTAGCCCCACTTCTCCAAACCTGCTTCATCCCCTTCACTTCTTTCTTCCTGACACCCACCAGCGGCTGCCTGTGTCCCCGAACCACCCACTGAACAAAAACCCACGTGTAGCATGGCTGGATGAAGCGATGGACGTCCCGAGCAATCAGCCCCATGCCGGGGAAGCGAACGTGCAGGTTGGTGCCAGGCTGGTAGGTCCAACAGCCTGGAGAGCTCCTCGCTCCAGCGTTTCCTTCCATGGAGGCACACCTTTCCCCTGCCTTTGGCTGCGTGGTTGCCTGTTTTCACAACACCTCTAAGAATTTACTGCTTTCCAGATCCGTGCCTCTGCTGCGTTCCGCAGAAATTGGCTCACCAGCATGGTGGTTGTGAGGGTGGGACAACCAGCCGGACAGCCAGAAGATGAGATAACTCTTATTTTCATGGGAAGCTAGGCTAAAATGCTGCTGTACCTTGCCGCGGCCATGCTTGCTGGTCGCGGAGTGGCGGAGTGAATCGCATGCGTGCACCTTATTTCACTGCGCTGCTGCCTTCAATTACCAGTGACTTCTTGGGAATTAAAGAAAGTGTGGTTTCTTGCCATTGAGGGAGGTTAAAGGCTGCAGGAGGGGACAGTAGGTGGTAGGAGGGTGTCACTGGGGCTACGCAGTAAGGCAGAGAGGCCTTGAGGAGTTTTTTTCCTTAAATTGGATGTAATCGGTATCAGGAAAACATGATTTTTGGCAAAAATTAAGGGAAAGGCCGCTGCTATTGTGGATAGTGCCTGTGCACGTCTGGATTTCTGAATTTGTATTCTGGTAACGTTTTTCAAAAGGGCTAACCCGAGTTTTAATTTCATTGTACGACGCATGGCACGTACATGATATGTGCATTGTATATACCTGAAAAGATTAGTTTTCACATGATCTAGCGGCCTCCACCACCATGGCTTCCTTGCACAGGTGTCTTGATGTCTGTTTTCCAGGGATTTACGTGTCTCCGTTTTGTGGGGCTGGGGCAAAGGGGCACGAGCTGGATTGTGGAGATGCCAGTCAATTAGGAAAAAAATAAAATAAATAAAAAAACTTAAATGCAAGCCAACAACAGCAGTGAAAGGAGCCGTAACTGAAAACGGAAAGCTCAGTGGATGATAATCTTTATTTCAGACGGTGCCTAATCTGAGCTAACGATCTCCTGTACTCGCGGATAGCCTTGCGTGCGCGGGATTCGGAAGACCTGGGATAAGAGAGCTCCGAGATGTCTCGCCAGCAGCCGCGCACCGTGCTGCTCGCTGATAATTTCTAGCACGGTATTAACGTTGTCAAAGGTGGTGTTGGTTATAGGCGCCTTGTCGATACGGCAGGTATTGTCGCGGAGTCCCGTGGCCGCAGGGAATTGATGTAGCTCTATATTGTGCTCACGGCAACCGCGGCCTCCGGTGAGTTTATCAGTTGAAATGGGAAAAGACGTTTTTATACGCTGTGAAACTCCGAAGAGCCTCCAGGATGCTGATCAGCATGGAAAATAGCATCCGGCTTCTCCGTTATCTGTGCGTGTCCAAGCCCTGGTAGTTCAGAGGAAGGTCAGCGTCGCTGGTGTTGTACAGCTGGGCCGTTCCTAAGCATGAAATGTGAAGGGCTCCCGAGCAGCTGGTGTTCCCATGGATGTTAACGCGCTCCGCGGCTCCTCGGCACCTCTTAAAATGTGGCCTTGTTACTTCTTTCACCCGGGAAGCTCAGTGCTCTTCAGTATTAATTAAACTTCTCACTGGTTTTGCGGAGCAGAATTTGGATTGTAGTTGCGCAAGCTACATCATCCTGGGAAGGAGGATGGGAGCAGAACTGGAGTCAGAATCCCAGGGTCACCGTTCCGTCTTTTCTTAGATCACACTGATTTGAGTCTCAGCGCGTGATGGTATTAACGTGTATTTGTAGAAACAGTGGTTTGGGTGCACTCGGCGCAGCCACGCGTGGAATGAGGTGGCTCTGCAGGAGCTCAGGAGGGCGCTGCCATGCAAGTGCCCCGCAGGAATCACTGCCCCAAAGGGCTTTTTGAGGTGTGTTAGAGGGTTGACAATATCCTTGTGTTGTCATTGCGCCTTTGGGGTTTTTCTTCTTGTTTGGTTTGGTTTGGGTTTTTTTGAGAAATGGTGTCCTCTCTGATCGTGCTACTCGGGCACCTTGCAGGTGGGTTTGTGCCACTGCTGTCCCCAGAAGGTAGGGCAGTGCTGCGTGGACACGGAAGGCGGAAAAAAAGTTAAGTGACTTCATAGAGAAAGTCCTTAATAGAACAAAGAAAGAAATTCACGCCCCAAAGCGATGTTCCCCCAACTACCGGGCACATTTTTGTGCTGAACTCAAACAGCAAAAATTCTGTATGCCTTTATGAAATTAGTTAAGCAGTTTCCGTCCAGGACATCCCTGTGACGCACTACACTTGTTTTTTACTTTATAAAAAAATTGGTTGTTTCCTTTGCTTCATTTTCCTTAAGGTTTAGATTGTCAGAGGTGGTTTTAAATACCCAGGGCTCTTGCATAGTTACTTTGCTAATTTATAGAATCATAGAATCACTTGGGTCAGAAGAGACCTTCAAGGTCATCAAGTCCAACCACAAACCTGTGGGAAAACCACCCCTAACCCATATCCCTCAGCACCACGTCTGCCTGGCTTTGAAATACCTCCAGGGACGGCCATTCCACCACCTCCCTGGGCAGCCTGTTCCAATGCCTGAGAAACCTTTGGGGAAAGAAGTTTTTCCTAATACCCAACCTAAACCTCCCCTGGCACAACTTGAGGCCATTTCCTCTTGTCCTGTCGCTTGTTCCTTGGGAGAAGAGATTGACCCCCCCTGGCTACAACCTCCTTTCAGGGAGTTGTAGAGAGTGAGAAGGTCTCCCCTCAACCTTCTCTTCTCCAGACTAAACAATCCCAACTCCCTCAGCCGCTCCTCATAAGACTTGTTCTCCAGACCCCTCCCCAGCTCCGTTGCCCTTCTCTGGACACGCTCCAGCACCTCAATATCTCTCCTGTGCTGTGGTGCCCAAAACTGAACACAGCACTTGAGCCGCGGCCTCACCAGTGCTGAGCACAGGGGCACAATCACTTCCCTGCTCCTGCTGGTCACACCATTCTTGATCCAGGCCAAGATGCCATTGGCCTTCTTGGCCACCTGGGCACACACTGGCTCGTTTTTAGCCGACTGTCCACCAGGACCCCCAGATCTCTTGGTGGGAGTAGCAGAGCATTATATAAATTTAACTTTTAATCTCCAAAATGAAAACCTGATGCAGGTGCATTGTGGATTCTAAATACGCAACGCTTCAATATCTCAAAGTTGGGCAGTAGTTGGACGACATGTACATCAAGTATAAGATTTCTTTTTCGCCAGCTACGGTACGCGGCGTTACCTTTCTTATCTGAATGTCTCGAGATATCGGTGGCGTGTTTGGCTCTTGGGTTGCAGTGGGTGTCACTAGTTTGGACCTTGGCCGGACACCTTAGGCATAGTTGTCGGTTCATATAATTAACCAATTTCTGTGAGCTTAAAGGATCAAGGATGGTCCCAGCGAGTCGGTAGAAGGACTGCAAAACTAAAGGTGTGTCGTGTCCAGCTCTGGCCAAGGCTGGCAAATCTGGTCTGTTGTAATGAGAGTGTAGACACTGGATTGTGGGTTTTTAGGTTTTTAAACCTTATTTCTTGTAATTAGAACCTCCAAGGAGTTTTTTCTTGTTGGCCAGCTGATAAATAAAACGCACCCAACATCCCTCCGGTACAAATTGAACACTGGAGAGTGGGTTACTCGCTGGAATGCTGTTCATCTCTTCTCGGTCCAAGCCGGAAAATTGCTCACCATAAGGTTTTAAGTAATTAAGGAAATCAAAGAGAAACTCTGCTAATTAAGATTTTGACGCCAAGAAATAGCAGCGGAGGCAAATGGTATCTGATATGACAAGGGCACAATGTAAGGCCAGGTCCGGGGAAAACGCCGTTATTTGTAGGTGCCTTGTTCCATTTGGATTCACCAAAGGGCTGCCGGAGGGAGCCAGCTGCGTCCGCTGGTGACAAAAACCGATCTTGACGTTTTGGATAATGAAAACTCGGTTCAGCACCTTTTAGAGACGTGTATGATAATTTGTTGTCAGTCAGTGGCGGGGGGAGAAGCGGTATAATTCTTGTCTGGTTAAAGGAGACGTTGTGACAAGTGGACGGTCCCGGATAAAAAAAAAAACCAAAAAACAAAAAAACCTTTAGAAAAGGATGGGGAATAACCAGTTGGAAGAATCAGCAAGTTGGTTGTGCTGGGGAGGGGGAGACGATTTCATGTTACGTATCTCCTGTCACGCAGCTGCTTTTGTCTCCCCGTGATGTGCAGGATCACAGTTTGCTTTGAGCTTTGGCGGGGGGGGGAAGGAGGAGGGGAGAGAATCGCTTTTTTGTGGTTTGACAGTATTAATGCAATCATCTAGTTCAGACCTTGTAAGCCCACTTATTATTTCCTCTGCGTGTGTTTTTTCTGGTTTAGCGGATTAGCTGCACTGTCTCTTCAAAGGCTATCCAATCAAGAAGGGGTTATTAAAACTGGGGCGCTTTATGACTGAGAATTAATTAGAGCAGCATTTTCATGCAAAACATCCAATTTTTTGATTAGCAATGGAGCAGGGCCGCAATTAACACTCTAGGAAGCTTAAATTTCCAGCATTTTGATTCTCAGGAAATGAGATTATCAAACTGGGGTCAGGCACTTGACAGCGAAAGGGGGATTATGTGGAAGAAAATAATTTGTTTCTTGATTTTTGCCTCTGAGGTTGTTATTATAGCTACGGCGAATTCAGAGGGAGGCAAAAAGAGGAGGGAGATACCTAAAAATGGAAACGGGAGAGACCCTTGGCTTTGTTAGTGTCCTCCTCGCTGCGCAAAGAGCTTTCCTCATCCTGGTGTTGGCACGAGCTCGCTCCGCGTTTGCTTTGCAGCAACAGGTTTTCCTTGCTTTGGTGGGCTTAGTCTGGCTTTTCCCATCGACTTCTTTTGGAGACACCTGCCGGGATTTTTAATTTTTATTTTTAAAACATTCAAAAATACTTGTATCCAGGGGGAAGGAGGCAGTGCAGTCGATTTAATAGCCGCCTCATTTTGCCTCAGTTCATTTAAGCGCATATGTGGCGCGTGCGGTTTTTAAGCTGGTTTTTTGATCCATTGCTGATATCTGAGGACGAATATTGCCGCTTATTAAAGGCTGACGTTGGCCAGCCGTTGGGGTCTGTGAAAAAGAAGCAGGGCATCGCTGTCACTTCTAGAGAACACTTGAAGGTTTGGGGGGGGTTTATATCTCCCGCTTAATTCTTCTCACTTCTGAGGGAGATGTAAGTGTTGAAGGTCAGGCTTGGGCTGTGAAGTCTCTTCTTTGGCTCGTATCAGGGACTTTGAGCAGGCTATGGCAGTACGAGTCATTTTTGAGAGCTGGTCGATACTTGCTGACTACCACGAGTATGGAGAGTGCCAGTTAGCATCTCCGCAAGACAGCGTGAAATCAACCATCATAGAACGATAAAATGGGTTGCAAGGGACCTTAAAGATCATCTAGTTCCAACCCCCTTGCCATGGGCAAGGACACCTCCCACCACACCAGGGTGCTCCAAGCCCCGTCCAACCTGGTCTTGAACCTCCAGGGATGGGGCAGCCACAGCTTCTCTGGGCAACCCCGGCCAGGGGCTCACCACCCTCACGGGAAACAATTTCTTCCTAATCTCTCATCTAAATCTCCCCTCTTCCAGTTTGAAGCCATCACCCCTCGTCCTATCACCACATGCCCTCATAAAAAGTCCCTCTCCAGCTTCCTTGTAGACCCCTGTGAGATACTGGAAGGGTCTCAAAGGTCTCCCCGGAGCCTTCTCTTCTCCAGGCTGAACAACCCCAACTCTCCCAGCCTGTCCTCCCAGCAGAGGGGCTCCAGCCCTCGGATCATCTTCATGGCCTCCTCTGGCCCTACTCCAGCTGGTCCATGTCCTTCTGTTGGGGGCTCCAGAGCTGGAGCCAGGATTCCAGGTGGGGTCTCCCCTGAGCGGAGCAGAGGGGCAGAATCCCCCCCCAGCCCTGCTGCCCCCGCTGTGGGGATGCAGCCCAGGGGATGGGGGGGTTCTGGGCTGCCAGCGCATGGTGCCGGCTCCTGGTGAGCTTCTCACCCACCAACACCCCCAGTCCCTCTCCTCAGGGCTGCTCTCCAGCCAGTTGGCTCCAGGCAGCGGACCGTGCTATGTCGATGCGTAAGATGTGTCCCAGGCTGGATCAGATAAATCACGCTGTGATTTTTCTGAAGGACAGTGGAAACATTTCATCAGTAGAGCCGGCAATAAAGTACCCGTGGTAGAGTTGTACAGGTCGTCTTCTTACTGTGAGCTGAAATCATAAGCTCTTCCTTTCTCTCCGTACGAGAGCTTCACACTCTCCTGGAATTTGTGCTTTTGTGTAAAGTTCAGTAGTAAACCATTTATTTAAAACCGTTTTGTCTTGCTGTTAAGCATCCGGATTCTCTCGGTTTGGTGTGAGCAGGTCTGGGTTCTGACAGTCTGCTCGGCTTTGAGGAACAGTCATTGCTGCTCTGGTGGAAACGGGCTGCGACAACCTGAAAGAATGAAAATGGGTCTGTAGGTTGTTCAGGGGATGGCACTGACGTGATCTCCTCTAAACTTGTAATCGTCTGAAGCCAAAATCCTATTTTTGAACTCCAGCTTTCCTTAGGACGTTATTTACTGCAGAGCTGTTTCCTTGCCTCATTTAAGGAATGATTTTAGGTTACTCCCACGTTGGGTGTGTGTTTGCCTCCAGGGCATTCCAGCGGGCCTTCGGTACCCTGAGTTTAGATTCCTGCACTTACCTTCTGATTTTGTCAATGCTAATAACTTACAGCTGGTTGAATCAGGGTTTGGCAATTGCTAAGCAACATCATAGGGTTGGGCTGTAAAATGAAGACAAAAAAAATAATCCAGTGGGAATATGGATTAGCTGAATGCAATTAACTGGCTCAGAATTTGACCCGGAGAGGGTGAGCCAGTTAATCCTGTTCTTTCGGGACCTTTAACGACCAGTTTAGCCAAAACCGCCATACGTATCCATCAAGAGGATATGTAATTCTTCATAGAAATCTATACAATCTATTTACTTTCTAGAATGATTGCTTTACTTTGAAATTGCTGCGATGGCATTGTGTGTGTGTCTGTGATATATTTATTCATTTTAAAATCTGACCTGTTAAATAGTGTCGAGTCCTAAGATGCTCTTAGGTGCTTATGTTTGAGCATAGCAAGCAGGGGGAGGGAGATCGTCCTCCCCCTTTACTCTGCCCTGGGGAGGCCACATCTGGAGTCTTGTGTCCAGTTCTGGGCTCCCCAGTTCAAGAAGGACAGGGAACTGCTGGAGAGGGGACAGCAAAGGGCTACAATGATGATCAGGGGCCTGGAACATCTTTCTGGTGAAGAAAGGCTGAGGGAGTTGGCTTGTTTTAGTCTGGAGAAGAGAAGACTGAGGGGGGATCTCATCAATGTCTTCAAATCCTTAAAGGGAGGGTGCCAGGAGGAGGGGGCCAGTCTTTTTTCAGTGGTGCCCAGTGACAGGACAAGAGATGACGGGCACAAACTTGACCATAGGAAGTTCCATCTGAAGATGAGGAGGAACTTCTTTCCTTTGAGGGTGGCAGAGCCCTGGCACAGGCTGCCCAGAGAGGTGGTGGAGTCTCCAACTCTGGAGACATTCCCAACCCGCCTGGACGCCATCCCGTGCCACCTGCTGTAGGTGGACCTGCTCTGGCAGGGGGGTTGGACTAGATGATCTCCAGAGGTCCCTTCCAACTCTGAACATTCTGTGATTCTGTGATCCTGTGTGATTCTGAAATCTTGCCGACATTTGGATTTTCTCAGCGGGTCCTTACTTTTCATATTGAAGTTCGTTCAGATCCATTTTTTTAATGTGGGTCAAATTTTTGTTTCCCTGCCTGTAATTTCTTTGTTTTCACCAACTTAATTAGCAAGACGGTAAATACATTGCTGAAACTTGGCTTTTATTTCTCCTTTTTGATAGAGTAGCTAATCCTAATTAAAAAGGAAAAAAAAAAAATAAAAAAAAAAGTCGTCAAACGGAATTGTCTATGGAGACGGAACTGCTTTCTTGCCTTTTCTGCAAATTTTATCCCTCCAAGCTGAGACGTCTCCAGGAAGCAGCTGGATATCACAGGGTATGGTAAATTAGGGAACATACCTTAGGGGTGAGTATGGAGGCAGTAGCTGTTGCTCTTGCCTTCTCTTGAACCCGTTCAGTGGGTAAAACAGCGTTTAATCTCTGGCCCTGTCATTCCAATGCCTCTAATCTGTGTTTGAAGTCCCTTAAAAATGCGAATCCGTTGTTTTTCAAGTAGCATAAAAAATGCACCGGGGACAGCCGTATTAGCATTTGGATTCTCTCCTTTGGCTTTGACGGATGGATATATACATTTTTTTTTCCACTGAGGAGTTTTTTACCTTGATAATGTTGAAATGGAACTTTACAGTGACGGAGTAGCGGGCAGCTTTAGGAAGACCCTGCTTTCGAGCAGGGTTAAAGCCATTTAGGTGAGCATGAGTTAACATTTCCTTTGTCTTGTAAAGGTCACCCTTTAATTGAGATTCACCACGTTCAGTCCAAAGCCTGGCTTGGAGGAGACCTCTCTTCGAGAAGAAGGCACAAATTGGCAGCATAATCTCATCAGAGGCTTAGGTTATATGGTAATAAATCATTCAATTCGAAGCTAACGAAACTGCCATGGAGCATAAAACACGCCAGATGCTTGAAAGACTTTTGTGGCTTAGAGTTTGAATAACAGTTGGAGGATCTGTAGATGTCTTGAGTTTTTCCTAATAAGGAAGAACTGTTGGGAAGAAAGTAATTCTTACCTAATTAAAAGATTAAAATATTACACATTTGGTTTTATGTTAGCTGTTATTCATTTTGCCCGACATACGAATTGAAGGTGTGGTGTCGCTATCCTCTTTATCTCTTTGTGTATGGTATTTCAGAAATTATTGCAGAAAAATAAATAAAATGGCAACGGCTTTCGTGTATCCAATACGCTCTCCCTTTTCTAGAGAGATAAATGTGTGTTGAGAAGTTGATTCCCTTCTGTGGAATAAAGATGTAATTTTAATCAATGAAGTGATGTGATTTAGAGTCCTGAAGATACAAAGGCTAACAGTTTCTGAAGGGCTCTTTGGGCTCAGTACATAAATTGTTGGGGAAGTTTTTTCTTAATGTGTCATGTATGGTATTAGGGTATTTTATTATCGGAAGATAGAAATGCAGATATTTTTCGAGTGAGGAGAGTATCATAGAAGGCTTTGCATCCAGTAGTAATGTGAGTAGAAGGGAAGAGGGCATGTTTCTGGAGGCTGGAGGTGGAGAAAGGGAGTGCCCATGAGAAGCACCAGAGCTTTGAAGCCTCCTGTCCGTGGGCTTTTAACTGTCTAACCTCCTGGCTTTTTGTGGCTTTTTTTTTGAGCTTGAACGGGATTGTCCATTCTGGAGTGCACGTGTATCGCAGTGAATGGTTTGAGATAGCAGGTTGACCGCTGCTTGTACACTCGTTTCAGTGCGGAAAACTGGCACCTATAACTCATGTAGAAAAGTTCCTGTTCTGCTGTTGAGTTGACTCAAAATCTGGCCTCTTGTACCCTCCTCATTTCACTACTTTTTTAGTCTTTTTCTCACCAGCAGCTCGCCAGATCAAGGCCAGTATGACCTGTGAGGACGTGGCCAATGCACCAGGTGCAAATGAACCTCATTGCTTTTGGATCGGAGTGGAGAAATTCTGCTTTCTGTCTTCCCTGTTGTGCCCATGTTCTTTCAAGGGGCTAAAGAAATGAGGTGGTGGCATTTCTGGAGGACAGGAGTGGAGCCTCATTGTTTTACAGAATCACAGAATGTTAAGGGTTGGAAGGGACCTCTAGAGATCATCTGGTCCGACCCTCCTGCCAGAGCAGGTCCACCTAGAGCATGTGTTTTAATTCTATTACAATGTCCATCGTGGGAAGAAATTGTAGAAGGACTTGGTGTGCTTGTTGGGTACATCTTTAATAGGAGCTTGTTGTGGTTGCTAGTCCAATTTAACTGACCTCAAAGGTCTCAACTTGGATGGAAAAACGATTGAATGGACAACTTGGTAGTGAGAAAACCGTACCTTCCTCTCAAACTGTACTTCAGCTTCTCTCTGGTTGGATAATAATAGTGTGATGTGCGCAGGCTCCGGGGAGTGACACTTGTGGTCGGCAGTACCTGCTCTTTCTCTGGGACATGTCCTTGGCAAGGCTGTTTTCTCACACAAAGGTGAAGGCTGGTGGGGTCCCAGGCCTCAAAGGTTATTCCTGAACCCTATAAATTTGCTAGTAGCTCTGCCTGTTCTTCCCCTGGAGTTGTAGATACCTGAGTGATCTGAGCTTGCAAGCTGCTTCCATAAGGATTTGGGTTAGTTGATGCAGGTGGAAAGGTGCTTCAGAAGGTTTCAAAGACTATTCTCTCCAAGGTAACTGTCACCAAAATTTATGCTTTTAGTCAAAATGAGAGATATTTCTTTGCCTCAGTTCCCTGGAGTATTTTGGAGTGTTAGGACTTTTCAGGAGTCCCAGGACCTGTTGTCTTGTTGTAGCTTCTCTTGTGTGGATGCTTTCTCTCTCCAGTTCCTACCTGGTCTCCTCCTAAAATTATGAGACCCCTTTTTGCTTAAGACAACAGGTCCTTTTTCATCTGTGGTTTCACAGTTTCAGCAAATGCCTAACACTGTCACAGGATCCTTGGGTTTTGCTTCTCCAGTGGTGATCAGAATTGGATTAACGGGCTTGGTTTCGGGAGAGGGGTGCGCATATGAAGCTTTCTTCCCAAGAATTCATCATTTGATGATGCACCAAACAAAGATTTCTCACTCTTTGTAGTTCCTAATAGGCCAGGTTTATATCTAATTTCCTAAAGCAAAGAGGAGAGGGAGGGTAACCAAGCTCCACATTCCAAGTGGCATTTGCAGTTCATAGAATCATAGAATCACTTGGGTTGGAAGAGACCTTCAAGATCATCGAGTCCAACCATAACCTACACTACCAAAACCACCCCTAACCCATGTCCCTCAGCACCACGTCTGCCCGGCTTTTAAATACCTCCAGGGATGGTGATTCCACCACCTCCCTGGGCAGCCTGTTCCAATGCCTGATAATCCTTTTGGTAAAGAAGTTTTTCCTAATATCCAATCTAGTTCCTCGCATCCGCATGCCCACCGGGGTCGGAATTTAAATTTGTCCTCTGTATATAGATTTCCCAAATTGTCACGCTTCCGTTGCCGGTCTCTTGAGCCGTGCAGGCACCACAAATGTGGAGAAGTTGTTGAAACCGGATTTTTCTATGTGTTTTTTCCGTATAAAACTTACGCAGCTGCTTGAAGGAGTTTGTTCCAAGTTTGCTGGAGAAACCCAGACTGATTCTTTTTCCTCTAAATATTGGGTACAGCAAATACTCGCTGAAGATCTCATTAGTGTTTTCATATTTCATTGTAATTACTTAATAGTATAATAGCAAAGACTTGATGCTCAGTAGCTGGATTCTTTTACATAATATCAAAAATATTCTAAGTGATTGGGGGCTTAGAGTGCATCTGTGCTCCTCTTTGGGAATTTTAATTGCACTGATCATGTGGTTGTGTTTGACTTAATTGTCATCAGTAGTTATTGGATGAGATCCCTTGCATAAGCACTGTATTCACTGCACCTCAATGGCATCTAGAAATGTGTGAACAAATGTAACAAATGGCACTTTCTTTGTCTGCTTAATGAATATGTAAGTGATTTCAAATGGCCTCTTCCCTCGACTCTAACTATGTATTTCTTTCGTAATGGGAGAGATGTTGATATTATGTGGAAAAGCTGTAATTCCAGAAATAATTGGTTTATCGCGCACTCGGTGCTTTTCCCTCAGCAAGGTACGGTGCCAATTTGGCCTGACCCCAGGTTAAATCAGGAAGAAGAATGGACCTGGTGTGTGGTTATATGATCTCATGATGCTCGGGGTCAGTTGCCAGAAACCTCAGTGCCTCTTTAGCAACAGTGGAAATGTGAGGATTTACCTATAAAGGTTACTTGCACCAGATATTTGGTGAAATCTAAAGTTTACAATAGTTTAGGGGCCACCATGTTAAATAGTTTTTATGGTGCGTGAACCCAGAAGGGCGTTGACTACGTTTTAAAGATAATTACTCTGCAAAAAGCAAACATCTAGAAATGTCCTTATTTTTTACATGTGTTCAGTAGTTCACCCCAAGAGGACGACGCAGTTTCTCGGTGACCTTGCGGTATCTGTATTAATGTAGAGAAGTATTTGGATAGCATTGAAAAGTTTTGTAAAATCCACACTGTTGAAATATTAGGTAAATGGAGAATTTTACAGCTGGAAAAACGAGTATTCGAGGTTGAGTTAGAAAAGCCAGTGCTCAGTCTCGTCATCTAAATGTCCCAGCCAAGAAATGTGCTGTGCCCTTGGGTCATTTGGGTGTCCCTTCGTTGGGCACGTGGTCATGCTAAGACAGTAAAACTGGACATGGGGTCTGTGGAAAATAGCTCTGCTGAAACATCTTCCAGAAGGTTTTAGGTGTGCTGAAAATGTGCTTATAATAGAGCGTGTCTTGAGAAACCTAATCAGGAGTCTCTGTATTGAATATGAAGTTGTGCCTGAAGCTTGGTTTTGATGTCTGTGCTCTTAATATTAAGGTACCTAAAGCAGGCTTTTTGGAGGATCAGGCTTTATATGCAGAAGAGAAAATTCTTAATTGTGAGATTTATTGGTATTGAGGAGGGAGGAGAAGAGGGAGGAAAAATCCTCCGCCACCTAAATTAGCCTGCAATGTCAAGCTATTGCACATCGTATGGGAAGCAACCTTCTGTCGCCGGAATAACAGGCTGTATCGTTCCGTGCATTGTTTCTATCTTTATTTTTTCATCATCTTATGAATTAATTTGTAAGTGGAGCATTGTGATACGGAAAGCAAAAATTAAATAATTCGCCAACAGTGACTTCTTATATTATTCCCCTCTCTGACTTAAATCATCCGTTAGATATTCCGAAACGCAACCTTCACCTCGGAATCTGGATACCAATGTATTTCTTGCAACCTTTTGCTTTCTAATTAGTTCCCTGGAAGAGAAGAGCTTAGGACTCTATTAGTGGTAATAGCCGGCGCGTGTGACGATGTATTGCGAGATACGTTTCCATGTAAATACCTGACAATTCCGGTGGTGTTAACGCATGTCTGTTATCCCTAATTGATGAGTTTCGGTGCTGTGTTGGGTATTTCACCTATCTGGGGGGAAAAAAACCCTCTCAATAAAAGGCCTTTCCTGACTTTGTCAGCTTACTTGATAACCGAAGGAAGTCAAATGTTTATTTAGAGGTGCGATAAGGAGGTGCGCTGTGCCTGAATACCCAGGTGCATTACTCTTACAAACACAGATGTCAGGCTATAATTTTTAGTTTCAATAGACCAGTTTGGCATTATTACATTAAGCATACCAGATTGAGCACTTATCTCGACTGTTATATTGTGTCTGTAATTATATAGTGCCTTACTACCGGTATATTCTCTTAGAGCCTGTTTGGAATATAGAAGAGTGTATTAAAGATGAAAGCCGGGGTGGTTTTGACTGAAAATATTTATAGCTTTTTTTCCCCTCTCTTCTTGTTTTTGGAACTCAGACCATTTATAAAAGTTTATATAATTGCTTTAGAGCTTATCTTGGTTTGTGCTATAGTTAAATATAGTCTGTATTCTTTCTTATTAATACTCATCAGTTACTTGATCCTTTTTTGGAGCCTACGTTTTTCATCCAGCTTTAACGATGGGTTCATGCGTTGGTGTGTCTGAACTAAGGGGCTTTGTGTTTGCAGTGACGCACTTTGGCATTTGGGACAGGGGCGACCTGAGCTACTGGCCTGTGGGTAAATGGTGCTGTGCCATCTAAGCACCTTCATTTCCTTTGGTGTCCTGCAGGTGAGAATCACTTGTCTAGCGAAAGGCATTATATTTAAGACCATTTTTATAACTGGAGGATCCAATTTAGGAATTGAACGGGAAAGTCGCCCGCTGTAGCTTGACCTTTACCTTTGTATGACAAAAAGTGCTTCTCCTAATTCAGGTGCTAAGACTAGAGAAGAAAATGGAGAATAATTTTATTTCCTCCTGTTGAGTGGGGATGGAGATCTGAAATACAGAGATACGTCTGCTTGAGGAGGGGCAAAAATACAACATCTCTTGTCTGGGAGCTAGAAGGGTAGATGCCCTATTCCCAGTCCAAAGATGCTACAAACAGTAGGTGGCGGATTGCCCGGAGCTCTGAAATGTGTCTTTCTCTGCCACTACTTTACTCCTTTGGGAAAACATGATGTTATGGTGAAAAATGATTTCAAGTAGTCTGAATATCTAGGTATTATCTGGTTGTAGCATAGTTGGTGATTGACTGCTGCTCTTTTTAAAGTTGTATACGCTGTCCTGGATAGAATTTGGTCTGCATAGTGGCAAGGCATTAAGGTGAAGGACTTGGTAACGTCTAGAGACAATCCTGCCTGCTTTGTTTTACATCCCATTTCCATTTTGCTGGTTTTTAGACCAAACTCTGTAAATATCTGCTACTTGGGCTTGGTGGCTCCACCAGCTTTTCTAGTACAGGGTTATTTACTTGTTATTTATCATGTAAGTCTCTTTTCTCGTCTGTATGTCCACTAAACGGTGCTCTCCTTGAAGTACCTCTAAGACGTGTGCTGTTCTCATGATGTTCTGCCTTCTACACAAATGTATCTATTTTGGACTATTTGGACTCTTTTTGAGATAGTAATGGTTACCTGCATTAATGACACGGCTTTATAATTTCGTGGTTAGAAGAGTACAGAAAGCACTGCTTTTACGTGGTCCTGAAAAGCCTAGAAAAGGGTAAGAGAACCGCTATTTATTTTGCATTTCGCACAGAGTCGGGATTAACTGACACATTTAAAAAGAAAAAATCACAGCAAGAAGTTGCTGTCAGACTGTTGCGTGGATGCGGTAGAGTCTCAGGCGTGCATGGAAGTGACAACTGCACGCAGCCAGTTGGGAAGACGTCGTCTTCAGTTATTCCGTACGCATCGTCTTTAGTTGCGTTGTGCTGCCATGAGAAGGGCTGTGCTGCGCCGTGCTCACTTGGCCATATCGCTGAGGTGTGCTTCAACAGATCATAGAATCATCCAGTGGTTTGGGTTGGAAGGGACATTGAAGATCATCTAGTCCAACCCCCCTCGCGTAGGCAAGGACACCTCCTACTAGACCAGGCTGCTCCAAGCCCCGTCCAACCTGGCCTTGAACCTCCAGGGATGGGGCAGCCACGGCTTCACTGGACAACCTGTTCCAGTGCCTCACTACGCTCATGGTGAAAAATTTCTTCCTGAGATCTAATCAAAATCTTCCCTTTTCCAGTTTGAAGCCATCACCCCTCATCCTATCACCACATGCCCTTGTCAAACGTCCCTCTCCAGCTTTCTTGTAGGCCCCTTTCAGATACTGGAAGGATCTAAGATGTAAGGCTTTTAACTCAATCCTCCTCAGCACTAGCTTGCTACCAGTACCCAAGTGGTGCATTTTGGGATTTGAAGTGGCTGCTTGGGATGGCCATGGGTGACATCATACCAAGGCAATGAGTAACTTCAGAGGACTTGGCCATTCAGTAGCCAGAATATTGAATAATCAACTTTCAGAGTGCCAGCTACATCCTGCCAGAGGACCAGGCGAAAGAAGTATCGAGGAGCCCACGTTTAGAATTTGTGTGACATCTTAAATACACAGCCTGAGTGTGATCTTGATGTGATTTTAGCAATTTTAGGTTACCCCGGTGCAGCTGCGGTTCTCTGTCGTCTTCTAAGTAGGGAAGCAGAGTGCAAAGCTGGAAAAACCTTAATTATACACCTTGCTTTGTTAAATATTTAGATTAGCTAGAGGTATTCTGAGAGCACTGTGAATTCTGTAATAGAAGACCAGAGAAAAGAGAAGCTGGAGGTTTTAGTTGAAAATTTCTCTTACATTTTTTTTGCATTCCCTGGTTGTATGCTATAATATCACAATCTCTATCACCTTAAAAGAGATCTTAAAGTTTAGCTGGTCTAATTTATTTAGGAGACACTTGGTTTACTGCCTGGTCATTACTAGAAACCAGTACCAGGCTTTCGTTATGAACTGGTTTAGTAAGATAAAGCTGATCTCGCAAGGCTACACAGAATCAGTTTTAGGTAAAAACCACAATTGATTGTGTTGGGGTTTTTTTGTTTTTTATTTTTAAAGTTGGCTGTTGACTCTAAATTTAATACATCCAGGAAATCACATATTGTTGTGTTGCAGAAGGAGTGTAGGATGGAATTTCCCTCCTTACCCACTGGAGTAAATGAAATCCCCATTAGTCCCAGCGGATTTCCTGTTCGCTGTTCTAGTAGGTTATGTTGGAATTGTTCTGAGCAAAGAGCTGTTGGTTTTATGTGTTGGATGATGCACCTGCCAGTTATTTCTCAGATTTTAGGAAATCTGTTGTCTATGGAGTACAACCTTATTCACGGTATTCGTTTTTTTCTTTTTTTTTCAGTCCTTTTTCCCTTACTGGGCGTTGGAGCTTCTGAATTAGTCTAAAACAAGCATAAACCATGTCTTACGCGCCGAGAAGAGTCATTAAAACTAAGTAATGCCATACAATTGAATTAAATGTGGGGAAAGAAGATTGAAACCTCTTTCTCTCTGTTTTAATAGGAAGTTGATGCAAATGGCAGCGGATAAGCAAATTATAATACATTTTGATGAAAAAGTGGCAAGTTGGACTGGTAGGTTGGATTGTCTATATAGGAAGTTAATGACGCGGTTACGAAGCAGAACGAGGGGATGGATGTGGTGGTTGTAATACCGGTGAAATTAAGCAGGTTAATTCCAGGCCTTGATGCAAGACTCCATTACTCTGCACCCTGAGTGCAGATTATTACAGTTATCGAATGCGTTTAACCCACTTAATGCTTTCTCATCATGCTTATGCCAAAACCCAAAGGATGGAAGGGTTTTAACTTTAATTTTTTTTTTCTCCCCTTTCTTCTTAGAGACGTGGAATTTTTTTAATTGGAAAATAGTCATCTATGTTGCACTCGGTGACCGGTGGCTGGTCTTCCCATGGAGAACACAGCGGGAATTTCATCTGAAAGATTTAGCTAGAGAAAATTGCGGTGCTTGACTTTCCAAACTATTTTCCAGTATCGTCTTGCTTATTATGTTAATTACTTCAGCTTTTTTTCCTGTTCTCCTTTTTTTTTTATTTTTCTAACTAGCAAAGTTTGCAGGAACGTGTCTGAGCATAACATAAAGTCGGCGGCGAGACCTCTCTTTTGCCTCGTAGGTGTTAGTCCTTCCTCCGCGCCCTCCTTGGCTGGTACCAGCTGGATAACATCCGCGCTTCTGCGTCCTGTGCTGTGGCTGGGAGTACGAGAATGAAGCTCTGTTGATCCTGCTTGAACCTTCAATTAGTGGCTGGCAGAATTTGTTCAGCTGCGGGCTCTGCTATTAATACTGAAGCTATGCTGTAATTTTCTAGGGTGGCACATGACTTTGTACCGGCAGGCTTTTTTAACCCCGGTGCTGCTGGGGAAACAATCAGGAGCAATCCCGTTAACCAAACCCTTGGAAGCCTGTTGCTTTCCGCTTACGCTGTCAGCGATACCTGCGCCGCCCCATGGCTTTTGGCAGGTTTGCCCAGGTAAAACGGGTTTGGAGTTAATAGGGGGATGTGTTGGTGTTCGGAAGGAACAGAAATAGTCTCGTTTTCTCCTAGCTGAACTGGTTCAGCATGGCAAAGTGACAAAACCGGTGACAGTACCTCTGTATTCGTAGGCAACATCAGAGTTTTACCAAAGAACAGGACTGGTAAAGCTTTGCCAAGTTTTGCATAAGTACTTCTCAGTGTCCACCTTGATATCAAATATATCGTTCCTATTTCAAATACCATCAGTCGTACGACACGGAGAGACAGCGTGTTGGGTACCAGCCCGTTCCTCTGGAGATCTGGGCAAAGGAGACATCATCTTCTCATCCTCTGTTTTCCTTAGCCCTTTTGGGAAGTTGACAGGACTAAATGCCTGTCCACTTCTGTGTTTTAAAAGATGCTTCTGTTATTTCTAACCTTAAGACAGCCTTAATGTTAACCTTCCATTAAGTTGCCGGTTCATTTTAATAGTTTTCAAATTGCCACACATCACTGGATTCTGGTTTACGTTATTTCCTCACCTGTGTCACTAGCAAGATGCATTTCTGAATGTTCTTAAGAGCATCGTTTTGGTGGTTACAGCGATCTGTAATGTAAAGAAAAAGTGCTCCCAGATGCTGTTTGTAATGTCTTCATTTTCTGAATATCGATGTAGACATTTTACTCACTAATTTGTTAGTGCTGTTCCTTTTATTAAGCAGTACTTCTCGCTGTCAACAAAAGCATGGTAAGCAGGTCTAGGTCTGTTGGGTTTAGACCACTGATTGAAGATGGGTTCAGGAGTGACGGGTAACTTCTAAGGAAACTTGGGCCACAGTTGGACAGGACTTAAGTGAAACTATGATGAATATATAATGAATATACAGAAACTGTAATGAATATAGAGCTCCTCCTACAAGGACAGGTTGAGAGAGTTGGGGTTGTTCAGCCTGGAGAAGAGGAGGCTCTGAGGAGACCTCATTGTGGCCTTTCGGTAATTAAAGGGAGTTTATAAGAGAAATGGGGACAAAATTTTTAGTGGGGCCTGTTGCAGTAGGACAAGGGGTGATGGCTTTAAACTAAAAGAGGGAAGATTTAGGCTAGATTTAAGGAAGGCATTTTTTACATTGAGGGTGGTGAAACCCTGGCCCAGGTTGCCCGGAGAGGTGGGAGATGCCCCATCCCTGGAAACATTCCAGGCCAGGTTGGACGGGGCTCTGATCCAGTTGAACATGATCCAGTTGAAGATGCCCCTGCTTATGGCAGGGGGTTGGACTAGATGGCCTTGAAAGGTCCCTTCCAAGCCAAACTATTCTGTGATTCTGTGATAATCTTTATATACTCAAATTGTAGTGTGAACAAGTAAAATCATAACTAGCACTGAATGCAGGCAGAAAACATTAATTCTAGAAAGGCTTTCTTTTTCCTTTAATGCAAGTTAAATAAGCAGATGGGAATAAAACACAATTATGGTGCCATACAGACTAGACCTTTTTTAATGACTGCCTGCAAAGATGTTTCCTTGAAAAGAGTATAAATACCTATTTCAATAACACGACAAGCTGCTGGGTGTCAAGTATTAAAAATACCAAATAGCAATGTGTCTTTTAGCTGGATGTAGAGTTGTATTTTTCCCCGTACTCCGATGTCAGGTGGAGAAGTGTCTGTTTGACAAAGGCCGTTGTCTAGAATACGGGTTGTGGTTTTTGGGTAGAGGGATGCGGTGCAGCCTCTCTGCTGTTTGATGTTGTCCCCTGGGATTTCCAGTCGCCTGATGCCAAGAAGAAGCGGTGCTGGAGCCGTGTGCTCCCATTATCTCCGCTTAGCCCCGGTTTGCTCCGTGGCTGGATGGCTCGTACCGCTGCTCTCTTTGGGAGAGCAGCCAGCAAAGTTGGTCTCTTGAGGTTGATCGGCAGAACAGATGGACGGACACGGGGGAAATGTAAAGCGACACAACAGGAAGCATATTGAGAGCAAAGGAAAACGTCTTCAAAGAACGTCGTGCATTAGGACAAAATGCAACTTTCCTTTAATAGTTATTCTGGCACCGAGATATTTTCTGTCACCTTTTTCTTCCCTTTTTTTTTTTTTTTTTTGATCAGCCAGTCCCTGGTTGAGAGCTTCTTTCCAAGGCTTTGAAAATCATCACTTGTAGAAAGCGAACGAGTCCTAAAAATTTGGATGCGGATGTTTTTGTCGTTTTTTAAAGTGTGGAACCTGACTTTCAAAGTCACTTGACTGACCTATTTTATTTAAAATAATTCCATTTTTCCTCAGCATATCAGGAATGTCACAAAACACCTCTTACGCTGTGATGTTTGTGTTCAGGTTAGGCTGAGCCCTCGGTTGTTGTAGAAATGAGGGGAAAATGGTTTTCCTCCACTTGTGGTGCCTGGATTTCTGTCTCAGAATTTCACTGAGTGCATTCACCAAGCGGTAAAGCGAAAGTAAAGAGTTTAATAATTTTCACCTGAATTTCTAATGTATAGGTCTCAAATCAAATACATCGGGACTGAGGGTTATAGGGGGAAACAGGGTGTACTCTCCTAAGATAGGACAAGAGCAAATGACCTCAAGTTGTGCCAGGGGAGGGTTAGGTTGGATATTAGGAAAAACTTCTTTACCAAAAGGGTTCTCAAGCATTGGAACAGGCTGCCCAGGGAGGTGGTGGAATCGCCATCCCTGGAGGTATTTAAAAGATGGGTGGACGTGGTGCTGAGGGACATGGGTTAGGGTTGGTTTTGGTAGTGTAGGTTATGGTTGGACTCGATGATCTTGAAGGTCTCTTCCAACCCAAGTGATTCTATGATTCTATGATTCTATTCTAAGATACTGGAGAGGTGTCTTCTTAAGGAATATACAGGATACAGCTAGGAGGTTTTGAGTTAACTGGATGGGGTGTGATGCCGTAACTGACAAATCTACTGCTCAGCACCATCACGGGAACAACGGCTTAGAGCAAAAGTCATAGAATCATAGACTCATAGAATGGTTTAGGTTGGAAGGGACCTTGCAGATCATCGAGTTCCAACCCCCCTGCCATAGGGAGGGACACTTCCCACTAGACCAGGTTGCCCAAGGCCACATCCAGCCTGGCCTTAACACCTCCAGGGATGGGGCCTCAACAACCTCTCTGGGCAACCTGTTCCAGTGCCTCACCACCCTCAAAGTAAAACATTTCTTCCTCATGTTTAATCTAAACCTGCCCTCTTCCAGTTTAAAGCCATTCCCCTTCGTCCTATCACCACATGCCCTGGTAAAAAGTCCTTCAGGTGCTCTCCTGTAGCCCCCTTTAGGTACTGGAAGGCCGCAATAAGGTCTCCCCGGAGCCTTCTCTTCTCCAGGCTGAACAGCCCCAACTCTTTCAGCCTCTCCTCATAGGAGAGGTGCTCCAGCCGTCAGACCATCCTCGTGGTTCTCCTCTGGACACGTTCCAGCAGGTCCATGTCCTTCTTCTGTTGGGGACTCCAGAGCTGGATGCAGTGCTCCAGGTGGGGTCTCACAAGAGTGGAGTAGAGGGGCAGAAGTCCATAATTATGTCTGGAGGAGCGGTCAACAGAAACACCCTGCCTTGCCTCTTGGTAAGGAGGAGGACGTTGGGCAAGAGTTTTTCCTTCAGAGATGTTCATCAGAGGTCCCTTGCCTCGACTTTCCCCTTTTTTATGAAACTCCCAGGAACTTCATATCCTGGAGGTCTCTCCGTCTTGGCGGCGTTTTTTGAGGGCCCAAAAGTCACTGGGGACTGAGGGTTCCAGGTAGGATTAGGAGACTGGAGGGCCTCGACAGACAGAATTACATCAACCTTGCTTTCCGTAGAAATTAGCTAAAAATGGCTCTTTGACTTAATTAACAGGTTTTATATAAATTACATAAATATGCATTTACTTAAGTTTTTGTCAGCATTTATGGAAGAGAAGTGAAGACAAAAAAAAGAAATGTTTTTTTAGGGCGAGGGAGGAGAATAGGTGGCTGCTGGTGCCAGGCTGGTGTGGAATCGGGTTGTCCGCAGAGCTGGTTGGTCATGAAGGACGAGTGCTGTGAAGCCTTTCACATCTCCTGGGGTCTGTTCTGCTCTTCTCAAGCAAGTGACTTTAGACACAGGCAGAACCAGATTTCTTCCAACAAGGTGGTTTGAAATTAAATTGATTGGATCTTGCTGTTTGGGATTATTCAGGAAAAAACATAGCAGAAAAATATATATTTTCACCCCAAACTAAGCCACTGGGCAAAGATGGTTTAGATAGTAACGACGCAGGCTCCAGCCTTTGTCTGTAATTATTTCAGGTAGTGCCGTACTCTGAACACAGCTGTCAGGAGCACCTTCACCGAAGCATTTAAAAATAACCTAATCCACGTGGGTGGTGGGGAGGAAACGGTGTGTGTTTTGACCCTGCTGGTTTCTGCTCCCAGTAGATACCCCAGAACTGACACTTTGATTCACGGGTTGACCATGATCTTTGCTTTTCTCCACGCATCAAGTTAACAACCGTCTGGGTTTTGTAGGCTTTGTCGCGGGACTCGCCTGCGAGACGATCGGTGCTGTGCTATTTCAGAGAAGTCCTTTGCTTTTTGAGCACAGCTGCTGCTGTTAGGTTAATGTTTTCACAGCTCAAATCAGCTGTGGAAAATTACATCCCTGGTGAGACCAAGACACCTCGGTGTTTTCAGCTCTGCTCAGAAATTTCAGGGTATTGGGGAGGGGAAAAAAAAAGGGGAAAAAAAAAAATCTGTTCTTTAACAGGACTAGCAAATGTTCCTGGTTTGTGAGAGGCAATAGCTGTATATATTCACTTGGACCTCTTCTGTTTGATGCCTACATCTGACATTCTGGACATTTATGGATGCATTTGCTTTGTCTGGCTTTCTAAGGAGACAGCCATCTGGTACTGTCAGTGTTATTGGATCTCTCTTCCAAAAAGAAAAGGAGACTTTACTTTTCATCTCCCATTTGAAATAGCTCATTAATTAAAAAAAAATTATATATATATTGAGAGACATAATACACCAGACAACATGTGCATTACAGCTTGGAGTGCGTAGAGGAGGGCAGGGCCGCTGCAGATGTGAATGAGAAGTTCAAACCTCGCTTGGCAGAAATGGAAGACCACGAAGAACTGTCAAACACTCCACAGAAATAGCGCCAGGGAGAGGGGGAAGGAAGGAGAGGGAAAGCTTTCCTTCTGAATCTCTTCATTTATGATCATCTGTACTCTAGCTTGAGCAGCGCATCATTTCTAACGGAAGGGCAAAAACCCCAAACCTCTTCATCTTCTCTTTCTCAGACTTTCTTGATGGGTCATCTTACCCAGCTGATTGCCTCGACAGCTTCTCATCCAGCTGATAAATGAGGGTTGCATTGCTTTTATTATACTCCAGTATGTCGTCTACTGTGCTGTTAATGTTTAGTGGCAGGAGAAATTCCTGCTGTATCTAATGCAGGGAATCACTGAAGTATCCAAGAGGCCTCAGAAGCAGATGTGAGGTATCGGATTTTCTCTGCTTGTTAACTTATATACAAAAGATAAAAAATGAATCTTTTTGCTTCAGAAATTCTTGAGGTTTATAGCTGTGTATTCATTCTGACAGCTGGCAGAGAGGCTTTGCAAATCATTAATGAAATTGTGAGCCAGGCTCCTCCGGCATCCCTCATCTTAATGCCTTCAGGGTCCCTTACGGGGAACTGAGCATGAGAGTTGGTTCCTCTTGTCTTCATCTGGGGAAAGGACACTCCTTTAGACAGAAGATACAGGAGATGTTTTATACTTCTCTCCCAGAATTTAGATGGGCGGTGGACACGTTTTTGTGGCAAGTCCTGTCGTGTATTTCTCTACCACTTGTGTTCTTGCCCCTTTAGGAGGAGACACCTTGTTCTGGTAACCCAAGTGCTCAGCCCAGTTCAGATAAATCAAACCTTCTCCCAGTTGTCTTTAATTTTGCTCTTGCTACTCAATTGTCTATCCTAGGAATTAGGATAGATGATCATTTTCAGCAAAGTGCGTCCCAAAGATTTGCAAAGCCAAGGTGACGTTATCCCTGTTTTACAGATGGAAAAATTGGGTGAGCGTCAGTAACTGGAGCATTCTGGCAGTGCTAGTATTCCTTAAATTAAGGTAGTCATTGGGTGCTGGTAATACGGAGCTTAGCACAGGCTCACTTCAGCTGTTTTCACAGGAGTTTTGCAGCCTGCAGAGGTTCTGCTTCCAGCTGGGCTTCCACTGGTGGTCGGTGGAAAGCGGGGTTTCTAGATCCCTGCACTGTTGTTACCGCAGCAGTGTAGGCACTGTTTTAACCTGGAAAGGTTTTGAAGACCTAGAAAAGCCTCTCCCAGGCTGAGAGAGTTGGCGTTGTTCAGCCTGGAGAAGAGAAGGCTCCGGGGAGACCTTTGAGACCCTTCCAGTATCTCACAGGGGTCTACAAGGAAGCTGGAGAGGGACTTTTTATGAGGGCATGTGGTGATAGGACGAGGGGTGATGGCTTCAAACTGGAAGAGGGGAGATTTAGATGAGAGATTAGGAAGAAATTGTTGCCTGTGAGGGTGGTGAGCCCCTGGCCGGGGTTGCCCAGCGAAGCTGTGGCTGCCCCATCCCTGGAGGTTCAAGGCCAGGTTGGACGGGGCTTTGAGCACCCTGGTGTGGTGGGAGGTGTCCCTACCCAGGGCAGGGGGTTGGAACTAGATGATCTTTAAGGTCCCTTCCAACCTAATCCATTCTGTGATTCTATGAAAATAACTGTGTATTTGTCATTTTGACTTCCAGTTCTTTATTACTTATGAGTACGTCCCCCCTCACCCGGCTTTTTTAAATTAAAAAAAAAAAAAGAAGGCACAAGGTCTGTGATGTTTTACCTCGCAGTAAATTCAAAGAGTGTCGACCTGTCTGTTGGTAAAGCCTTGTTCCGTCCACCTTTGGATATTTGCCTTTTGGTTCACCTTACTCACCTCCACATCATGCTGACGTGGGTTGCAGGGTGTGCGTGTTTGTTCTTCGACCCTGGATTCCCAGGGATGTTTTTCTCCGCCTGCTTTGCTGTTTAAGTACCTGCTTCCATTCTATTCCTACATCAATTGCTGTGACAAGTACAAAGATGTTACTTAGTTCCACTTCAGCTCCTTTGTCAAAAAGGACTCGCGGAGTCCAGTGTTGGAGTCAAATTGGTATTAAAAGGCACATTGTTTACAGTCCTTAGAAGTGTACGCACTTGGAACAAGGAATACGTGAGAGACCTTGCTGGGAAGTTCTGTTTTATTTCCGTTGGCAGTGTTCAGTGGACAGAAACAACTCTTGTACGCGCAGAGATTTTAAAACGGATTCGTTTCTGTCCCAGGTACGTCAGATGAACTGGGACCATAAATATGTATATCACTAATTGCCGTTTTGACTCGGCTCACCCCGCATCCATTCCGGCTGGCTTTTAGTAACGGCTATTGCAAGAACCGCTGGAGCTTGGGACGGGTGATTTATATCACCTGAAAGCAGCTGGGAAACCCTGTTTTCACATAGTATAAAGCATTAGCCTCTGACCCTGCAGGTTTGTGATGGATTAGCTGTTAAAAGCGTGCTGGAGCTGACATGGGTAGGGGAAGGAGTGTAAGAAAGTAATCAGAGCGATAGAGTGATTGTATTTCATACTTGGGGTGTCAACTGATCTTCAAACAGGAAAGTTCAGGGCCTTATCGAGAGGTTTTCGTAGCTAATAATAGTAAAAAAAAATACAGTAAGAGGTAAGCAACACCCTTGTTTTTTGTGTTCAGGTTACCATGGCATTCTCCGGTGTTTTTTTTAAAGAAGCAGAGAATGCAGGAGCCCTGAAGGCATAAAGGCTTGTAAAAACATCAAAATCCATAGAGAATTATCTTCTTTCTAAAGAATATTTTGTATCTATATGGCCAAAGGTGTGAGAAAGAACCAAACACAAAGCTTTTGTTGGGGTTGTGGGGCGGGGGGGAAGCTGGTTGCTCAGGTGAAACGTTGGATTTGGGTTTGAGGATTGATTCTGTTTCCAGCTGATGGGGGCTTCATGTTGGACTTTAGGGTAAGTCCTTGAAGGTTCCTCCAACCAGCATTTCCATGTGGGCAAGGCAGGTGCATACCAGAACTTGGAGCTTCGCCGATACCCGGGCAGGTAGATGCTACGTTCAGTAGGTTGATTTAACAAGCTGATTCTGAATTAGTAAAGCTTGTTTTAGCACGGGCAGGCTATGGTTATGTTCCCTCGCGGTGCAAAGCCTGGAAACGGCAATCCTACAGGGAAGCATTTTTATTAATACCGTAGTGAAAATAGTTACTTAAAGTCTTGCTGACAATACCAGCCCTTCATAGAATGAGGCGGTGTCAGGCTGTTGGAGGAAACTTTTCAGTGTTATTCTGTGTTCTCTACTATAAGTGCAGCATTCTACTACCTGCGGAAGGATCATTAAAATTATTTTTTATTTTTTTATTCAGGGCAACGGAGCTGGTGAGGGGTCTGGAGAACAGGTCTTATGAGGAGCGGCTGAGAGAGTTGGGATTGTATAGCCTGGAGAAGAGAAAGTTGAGGGGACACCTTATCACTCTCTACAACTCGCTGAAAGGAGGTTGTAGCGAGGTGGGGGTCAATCTCTTCTCCCAAGTAACAAGCGACAGGACAAGAGGAAATGGCCTCAAGTTGTGCCAGGGGAGGTTTAGGTTGGAGATTAGGAGAAACTTCTTCACTGAAAGGGTTCTCAAGCCTTGGAACAGGCTGCCCAGGGAGGTGGTGGAATCGCCGTCCCTGGAGGTATTTAAAAGCCGGGCAGACGTGGTGTTGAGGGACATGGTTTAGTGGTGGGTTTGGCAGTGTAGGTTATGGTTGGACTCGATGATCTTGAAGGTCTCTTCCAACCCAAGTGATTCTATGATTCTAAATAAAGTTTAAAATCTAGTGCACTACAAATGAATCCGGCCACCAGCTTCTAGGAGACATTTCCCATCTTCTGTCCGCGTTCTCTGATATTTGTGAGAGCTGAGAGGAAATGTCACAGGAGAGGGAAGGATCCGGGCTCCGGCTGTGGAGCAACAAATTAGATGAGGTTCTTTGCTGCTATCGGTCCTGGCCGATGAGAGTTTCAATTCCTGGTTTGCGCTGCGCACTCAATATGTGAGTGTGTATCTACAAAAAATTAACCTATTCATGTGATAAACAATATTGGGGAGAAAAAAAGCTGCTCCTTTCCCTCGTTGTGTATGCGCGTGTAGGTTTGTATCTCTTGCTTTCTCTAGGTCTGCGTTCTGGGACTGTGATTACACCGGGGCTGCTGGAGAAGATCTCGAATGCAGTGAGCACAAGTCTAATTATTTTGTTCACTAGAGGCAATAATTGGCTTGTTCAGAAGTAATGAGATAATTCAGATGTAAATTCATTTTTGAGAGGGGAATTTTAATAATGGATAATCTAGGAAATTATATCATGAATGAAAGAATATTTTGTTTATAAAAGGAACAAGTAATGTAACTACAGAAGGTTAGGGCCATTTCAACTAATTCACAGCTGGAAACAAAATCTGGGAGATTGCTTTGACTGCTGAATAAGTGCTATACGTTCCGAGATGTTACCACTGGGTTTTTAACAAGTTATAACAATTATCCAGTGAATAAATAGCTGCAGCATTCGCAGAACTTCACTGTGGACAGGGTTTGTGGAGGTGAACTTTATGATGAGAGTACAGGAGTGGCTGTCCTAAATTTAAACCTTAAGGAAATGTTTTAGTGAACAGAATCTAGGCCTGAGCGGTTGTGTGTTTTAATATTTTCCATCATATTTTTCTTTAGCATTCCTGTGGTCGTCCTTCAGGCAGCTTTAGCGAGCCAGCGTGTGCTTTCCTTTAGAACCCAGGTTTACTGTTTGAAGTCTGATCTTGAAGGCATGGGGTTGACTTATTTAACTTCATAATTTTATCTAATTCTCAGGCAGAACTGCTCTGTCCTGTTTCCAGATCTAGTGCTGGCTTGCCTTGAAGCTTCTGATAAGTCTTCATTCCCTCTACTTTCATTCTGGAGTTACTAAAGCGAGGTGCTGATGCCCATTGATGTCCCTAGAAGCTGTAATTGTGAGTACGAGGCAGGTGCCCACCTTCTACATCAACATTTTGACTCTTGTCTGCTAATTTTGGGATTTGGACAGATAGAGGAATGTGTTAAGAGGTGAGAGAGCTTCAAATGGAATTAAAGCAATGCTTCGCTTAATGGACGTGTTACGTGCCATCTAGGTGGCATGCTGGCTCTTGCTGGACTGTGGGCAGGAGAATGGGTGGAGAGCAGATGGGAAAGCAACGTCTAGCAGGTGGGACCAACCTGGGGAGAATTTCCCTGTGCTTCTGGAAAGCAGGTTTAAAGAGAGAATATGTGGAATGGTTTAGTTCTTGTAGGAGCATGCGGACAACTGAAAAAATTGAGCAGTGAGAGGAAGGTTTGAGATGATGAGGCTCATTGAAGTACCCTAGATTTAATTGGAGAGTACCTGTTGTTGGATTTCTTCTTCTGCTTTCTCCCCGCATTGTTCTTTGCCTCACCCTCTTCTTTCTTTTTGCTTTGGAAGTATCGGAGCTGCGAGTTGTATGTCAAGCCCTTCTGGTTTGTCCTGTGCTGAAGAGCTGTGGCTAATTTTAATCAAGCCTGAACTGTCATTCTGGTTCATCAATGTCACATTAGTGCCATTCCGGTTCATCAATGTCACATTAACGGTAAATCCAAACTCCCTGATTATGAAAGTGGATGGAAATCACAGCTCTGTGTGTGGCCGAAGAGCTACTCATCAATGGGGGTTTTGATGGGGCCTGATAGTTAACGCGGGCCTTAATCAAGGGCTCGTAACTGTTTTCTCGGCTCGTTTTTATCTTCGTGCTATTGAATTGCATTAACACGTGCGCGCATTCCCTATTTTTGTTTAACGCACGCTCTTATCAGGACTGAAGCAGTAACCTGGTTTTAGGCTGAAGCATTTGTCATATTAACAGCTTAAGCCCTCACTGTTAATGAGACGAAGTGTTTAAGAATTGGTATTTAAGACTGGGAGGATTGGGAAGGTGGGAAATCATTAAGGAAAGAGGGAGTATGAACTGCTTTTAGTGCAGAGAACCATGAGCGCTGCCTGTGTTTTTTTTTCCCTGGGATAAATCTTCACTGCATCATTAATCTGCATTTTCCATGATTATGGCTTCTATTTCATCCCTTTTTGCCTGTGTTTCTACCTGTGTCTCTACCTTGCTCATTTCCCCCAAATCTTGTACTAATTTTGACCCAAACAAGCGATCCAGTCGTATTTACAAATGATTATGTGTGAATTTGTTTCAGGGTGATTAACGCTTTGCTCTGAAGGTCCAAGGTGAAGCTTTTGGGTCTTCCCATCGTTACTTCTCTGGGCTCAGAGGACAGAGAAGAGCTTCCATAATGCAACAGAAAGCGTGTTTTGGCAGGAGCAACGCTGGGTTGTGATTTCTGAAGCACAAGTGATGCTCAGTTGGGTGCAGAGCTGCTGGCTCTGGAACCCAACACTGATGACTCCAGAAATGCTTGCGCTCACAGAAACACAGCTGGTGCCTTGCATTTCTTTGTCAAAAATTGTGTGTTGCTCTGTGCGTGTAGATGCTTTTCTGCATGCCTGGCAGAAAAGGACCTGGCGGTGTTGGTCTACAGCCGGCTGAATCTGAGCCAGCAGCGTGCCCAGGTGGCCAAGGAGGCCAACAGCATCCTGGCCTGGATCAGCAATGGTGTGGCCAGCAGAACTGGGGCAGTGATGGTCCCCCTGTACTCGGCGATGGTGAGGCCCCACCTCAAATCCTGTGGTCAGTTTTGGGCGGCTCAGTTCAAGAAAGACATGGAGGGTCTGGAGCGTGTCCAGAGAAGGGCACTTGGAGTTGGTGAGGGGTCTGGAGCACAAGTCTTGTGAGGCGCATCTGAGGGACTTGGGTTTGTTCAGCCTGGAGAAAAGGGGGCTGAGGGGAGACTTTGTGCCAAGGGAGGTTTAGATTGGATATTGGGAAAAATTTCTTCACCAAAAGAGCTGTCAAGCATTGGAAGAGGTTGCCCAGGGCAGTGGTGGAGTCGCCATACCTGGAGGTGTTCAACAGCTGGGCAGACGTGGTGCTGAGGGACATGGGTCAGTGGTGGTTTTGGCAGTGTTGGGTTGATTGTTAGACTTGATGATCTTAAAGGTCTCTTCTAACATTGGTGACTCTAAGCACTCTAAATATCCCCCCGTACCTACAATAGCCAGTGAATATCCTTGGACATAATATTGTATAGATCAAAAAACTGAAAATGTTTTTTTGTGGGTCACAAGCGTAAGTGCAACGTACGATCATAGAATTTTACAATTGCTGTTACTCATCCAATATTTCAGTTCCCTTTGGAATTCAGCGGAGGCACTGGCCTACCTGTGGGCCTACCACATCTCTGTTAAAGAGTAAAATGCTTTTCCTCGCCTGGCGTTGTTATTTAACTGTAAGCACAAAAGGTTCCATTCTAGTGCAAGGTAATTTATTAGTAATTAGCTGAAATTACAAGTTAAGCAGCAGTGGTGCCAGTAGCGTTACGGTCCGAAGTGGCAGAATGAAGTTTGCCAGGCACCAAATGAAATGTCTTTTTAAACCCCAAAAATTTCTCTGCACTGAGAAAAGTATATTTATGCTAGAACTATATACAAAACAACAACACGTCCGTGCATTTAAGACTCAGTGATGGAATAAGCATCGGGATAAGGGATTGGGAACGCGTTTTCTGCGCTAACGAGGATGCTCTTTCTAGCTGGAGTGAGATGAGCAAGGCTTCGCTGAATTGCAAAGACATTTTCCCCAGTCCCCTCCTCAGCTTCAGCGTGCAGGGCTTTCTCAAGAGTTTTTTGCCCAACTTTTAGTGTTATAATTGAGTCAGTGCTGCCTTAGACTTTGCTGGCATTAGACTTAATTAATGACAGACCGTGCAAGCCTTGTTAAAATGAACAAAAAAAGGCTGTCATATGGTATTTGTCAGTGGCAGATCTGCTCTGTCGAGGAGAGTTACAGTTAACCTTTACCCAGTTGTGATGGCAGCTAAAAGGTGCTGCCATCCTCTTTAGCTGTCATCAGACCCGGTTAAAGGTTAACGTCTTGCTTCTGGCACCGGGGTCCTGCCAGGGCAGCGTTGGCTTCCCAAGAGCCCACCTGACCTGTGGTCTCATTTCCTAGCTAGACCCTCAAAAGAAATTTGAAAAGGAAAAATAAAAAAAAAAAAATGCAAGCTCCATCTTAACAAAAACAACAACGTGTGAGAGTGCACATGTGTGGGGAAAGAACTAATTTCTGTGTGCAGTCTTCATTAGTGAGTCCTGGATTTAATTGGAGTCCTTAAACCAGAAAGCCCTGGTGGGTTCTTTACCCTGGTGTCTTGCTTCCAGTGCTGACGTAGTCACTTGTCAAAGAAACCACTCTTTAGGAATAAGCTTGGTCCCTTGTTTCCTCCTGTGTCTTTCTCTTTTCTTGGTCTGTTTGTTGGATCTGTTCAAAATCCCAGTCAAATACTGCACTGCCTGGCATGGGATTTGTCGGGGTTCGGCATCTGCTGCCTGTGATTCTTCCATCTGAAGAAGGAGGTGAAGTGAAGCTCTGGCTTAGCAGCATTGGGCAGCTGGAAGAAAAGGAGAAAAGGGGTGATGGAAGGAGACCTTGTGTTTGAAAACTTACGGTGCTTAACGTAGAGATGGGCTAAGTGGAATATGAAGTACGCAAGGGTGGCAGAGCCTGCTTCATCCTCCGAAGCCTCTGGTGGCATGGAAATCCTTTGGTCTCCAGATGCACAGGGAAGGCGAATGGCAGAAGCTACCTGCAAAACCAAAAGACTTTATAATTCAGGAATATCTTCCAAATGGCCGCGGCAACATCTGCAGGTGAAAACTTCACACCGGAACTCAACGGACATAAAGGCAGGTTATGGCTACAAAGTTCATGCGTGGTTCTAAAATCAGCTTAGGTTTGGGTTTATCAGCAGTTTTAAGGCTGCCGTGGACTCTGGAACGTGTAAAAAGAAGCATAACTCTGGGCACAGAGGGATCACCTAAGGACAGATGTATTGTGTTTTCCTTTCTCAGTGTGTATTTTATATCTTCCATCTTGTGAGGTGCTACGGAGTTGTAGTTGTTGTAAAAAATCACTGCTACCAAAAGAGGGTTGTTCTTTGGGGATAAATGATGTGTCGATACCTGTTTGTCTAAGGCTTTAATTGAACCCAGAATCCTAATAGAAGTGTTCTGGCTTCTAAATCATAAATGAGTCGCATTCTGATACGCTTCATTTTGGTAAGCTGCATCATACTTATAGATTTAAAAACAAACCATTACCTTTTTCTTACGATATCCCCCTATGGTGGAAAAAAAAATACCAGGTTTTGGGACAATTCATTTATCAATGAATTGTTGCCGAGGTTTTCCTGGAACTGCCACACAGGGGAAATGAAAAGCAATGACACAATTTACAAACAAGAATAATTTCGGTTGTTTATACACAATTACATCTCTGCTCCCTAAGGAAACTGCCGAAGGAACATTGTGAGTTTAAGAACAGCTTTATTTTTATAAACACTTTTTTTTAATTGCTGAGTTGAAGTTGTGTCTATTACGGAAAATTCCCAAGGCTTTCCGCAAACAGTACAATCTCCTTAACACAGACAAGATTTAGTTATGTATTTTCATCCTCCTGGTTATACTCTGTTTTTCTCATCTCTCTTCTTAAACTCATTTAGTTTCCGAGTTCCCATATATTATGCTCACTATCCCTGTTTTCTTTAGACCATTTTGAGCTTTATAAGTTAACAAAACTGAAAGTTAACAGAACATGTTCCTCTTAAATACTGTCCTCATATAACAGCTTTTGAAGTGTTATAGAAATATTCCTAATTAGTCAGCGTAAGCCTTGTGAAGTGTCTTAATGTGAAGTCAGTTTTACAGGATAATAGAAGAAGGAGCAGAGGGAGTTTTCCCTTCCTTTATGTGTGGTACCAAAGGCTGTATTTTGTAGCCTGACTCTTTTTAGCTGCCTTGGACGTGTCCTGATCCACATCATCCAAGCGTCTTGCCCAGAATCCATGGTGGATGGGGCAAAACCCACAGCATCTCTGCATGGGTTAAACTGCTCCCATATTTTGTTGGGTACAAAATCCTTCAGTGTAGGGTCGATTACTGTGCAGTTGTGGACTTTGTTCACCTTTTCTTTGTAAAGTTCCTGCCTTCTGGGTCGTCTTTTGTAGGCTTTTTGCCTGTAGGGTGGAAGAGGATTGAACTGCAGGGAGATGCTATTTTCCTTCTTCGTTCCACCTTGCAGCGTTCCCACTCTCTCGCTCCAGCATTTTGCTATTCATCTCGGATCCCAGTTGCCCAGGCAAGGATTAACCTGTACCCCAGGTTAGTAGCAGAGGGAGGAGGAGGAGGAGGATAGTCCAGAACCACCAGGTCGTGCAGCTCCGCTGCTGGAGGAAGGTCCTCGGATGTATCTGATCCGACAGGCAGTGAATGGATGTGAACGGACGGACTCCCCTGGCTTAGCACACAATTTCTTCAATTCCCTTTGCAACCTTTCCCAAAGGATTCGGTAGAACTGCGACCTATTTTCGGTATTGCTGTCTTGAAAGAATCAAATGATACTACCCACCAGTAATCCGGGAGCTTTCTTAGGCATAACTACTAAAAGCGGCCGTATAGGAGAAGTCAGCAGCTGTGATGCACTTTGCTGCCTCCTTTCTGTTCTGTTGCCCCAAATATGGTATTTTGGGAAAAGCTAAGTATAAACTCATGCCTGTGGTGGGGTAAGAATACGGGATAATACCGACTACTCAATTCATTTCCAAACCGGTGGCAATTCCTTAAATCTTGAGTGACCTGAAAAACCAGCGTTTCTTTGTTTTCCCTTCTTTCCCCCCAGTCTCCTTAATCCTTTCAACGTGTGCATAAATGGATTTCTTGCAAAACGCTTTTTTGGCACAATGACCTATCTTAGTGATTTCCGCCAAACATTCATTACCCTTTTGTGTGAAAACCATTTCCCTAAATTCTCTGATGCCAACATCTTGATTTCTGGGTGCCTGTTTCATTTCTCTTTTTTTTTCTTTGCCATTAACAGGAATTTCTGAATACATCTCCTTGCAACAAATTAAATGAGGTTACGGCTCGGTGTCCCATCTGTCCGAGAGCTTCAGCTCCACTTTGTGTCTTGAATCTTTGAACTTTGGCTTTGTCCTTTTGGTTGTTGTTCTCTGAATGCTTTGGCACGAGGACAAAATTAAAAAGCACTTTAGCTCTTGCTGAATGGTAGGTGATGTAGAACCCCGTTCTTGAAATGGAAATTAAGGCCCTGTCTTTTTTACATTCCTTTTCTTAAGCAACAGGATATTGATCCGCTGGGTTGAAGTCTTTAAAAAAAAACTGCTCTGTTATCTTCCCAGTTTATTTTTCTGGAGGAGCATGTTTTAGTTATCTTTGCGTTTAGCAGTATGAAAGAGCATGGAGATCAGATTGAGGTTATTAGGGGGATAAATCTTGTGCTTCACTCTGTGCTTTCTTATCCTGCCTTGTCCCGGTGATAAAAGCGAGGGGATCTGAAGCCGAGCTTTGTCTGAAAGTTTTTTAGCCGTGAAAAAGCGTCCTGTTAAATACCTATTTGATTTTAAAGTGAGGTGCGTGAAAACCATTGATGTATCAAGCCCGAGCAAGCCACTTTAGTTCCTGTTTTGAGTTTTAATGTGTTGTGTTACAGTCAGGTACGAATCTTTGTGCAGGATCTTTGTCCAAGTGCTGTGCCAACTCTTCTGCGGAGTCGTATTCCGTATCAGTGTTGGCTGATACGGAATCAAGGGGGGGACCTTGGATTGGACCCGTATGGTGAGTTGATAGTGGTGACGTGTGGTGGTTGTTCATAGCAGCGAGTCCGGGGTCTGGGAACTGGCACTTACCGGTAACAGCGTATTAAAATCCTCCATGATTTGGCTCTGTCACTCTCTGCCCAGCTCCAGAGCGTTCGCATTAGTGAAAAAGGGGAAAATTGGCTCCTGTACACTTGATGTCTCGTACGGTGTTTTGAAAGCCTTCTGGAGCAGGGGATTAAAATTTAAATACCCGAGGTCAGTCGGAGGAAGAAGTAATGCGGCGTCCCTCGGTTGTTCCGCCATCTCATCGCAGTGTTCTGTCACATGCTGATGCCGTGCCAAAGCATATGGGTCTCCATATGGTGGCTCTTTCTGGTTTCCTACCACCTGTAGTCAAGAGGGTTTTCAGGCACTGAATTTGCCCAAAAGTTAAAGCAGAAGTACAGCGGCGAAATCAGAGTGCAGTGGTAAAGACTGAAGTTTTACGTGGCTTAATGTTGTTACAGTAATTGCTACAAGAAGAAAAAAACTAAAAAAACCAAATGGTTTTAATGAGCATGTCAATAATCTAGGAACAAGTGTTCCCAACACCTCATTAGTTGGGGGTGAGGTGGGCTCCGTACACTTTCCCGTCTCCAAAAAGACAAAATGGGTTTTGTTTTGATTCAGCTTCTGTGAGAAAAGGGAATGAAAGCGGGTTGATTGTCTTTAAAAGTAATACCGTTAGCTGGATTGCACGTGTCTTCATGGTTCAGAAGTAACGATGCGGCAAATAACATGTACAATTTTGAATTATAAAAAAGAAAATGCACCCTATGAATGATTTGCCATAGCTCTATTCTGTTAAGGTGAGTTTCTTTAAGATATAAATGCAATATATAAAATGATGTAAGTGCATATATGTATATTTGTCTTTTTTTAATCTTTTTTTCAAGCGGTTCTGTTACTGCTTTGGATGGTGTAAAGACATACGGTTGCGTCACGGTTAATTTTTCGAATATTTAACCAATAGCAAGGTGGTGGAGTAATTCTAGACCCTCCCTGCATTTTCCTGGGCTTGCCGGTAATTCTCATTGGCAGAATGTTGGGTAAAGAAGGAGTAATATTAAAATGCCGTCGTGCTGGTACGTGCCTCCCCGGATGTCAGTAACCAAATACACGGGGCTGGCGCTGCTTCATCGCGTCTTTTGGACAGTTTTGGCCAAGCCACCATCTGGAGTTAAAGAAAATATTCTTCTACAATGCCTGTAGGGAGGATTCCGTCTCGCTTTAGGGGCTTCCTCACTGCCATGGGGTCAGGTGTAGCTTATACATAGGCTGTCTGGTGGAGTAGAAAGCAGAGGTCAGAGTCAAAAGATACAAGTTGGGGCTACTTTTCTTCGGTCAACAATGTTTTCTAGCGCTCACAGCTCTGCTTTAGGTAGGAAGACCTGTAGATGTCTCCTCTCTTTTTTTTTTTGTTTTGTTCTGTACCCAACATACTGCTCTGTCTCCTGCTGCTTTCCACAGGTTACTTTCCTCATGCATACAGGTTGTTCTTGTGATATGGGGATGGCGTAGCCCTTTCGTGTTTTTAGGACCGTCTTTTTCATTTCTTCCACTGATGGCTGGTGATAATGGTACCATCCAGCTTTGCAAAAATCCTCCCATGTTCATCGCTCGCGCTTTAGCTGCGCGTTTACTGATTCGATGTTAGATCCTGTGCAAAATAAATTGCTTGCAGGTTTATCCATAAGGATAAGCCATGTGTTGCCTTGATGGGAAAGGATTTTAAGTGGCTTTAAGTAACCTTGCCATATTTACCTTTCCACACTCACGTAACCAGAAAGAATTTCATTAGCTTCTTTTAAAAGAATTGGGCAGTTGGGTGATTTCGATTGTTTTGAGTGACGTTCCAAGGCTTTGTGCAGGAGGGAGCAGACTTTCTGAAGTTCTCCCAGGTACGGCTGTGACCTCTGTAAAGCTTTGGCTGACATTTTGGTGGGGAGTTATGAATAGGAACTTTTCTTGAGCCGTGCAGCTGAGGTCTCCTGTAGGCAAGAACAATTTACCCCATTCCGCAGGGTCGATGTAAACCACTGCATTAACCACCTGTAATTCTCATGTCTCCCCAGTGTCTTTTAATCTGTGCAGGAATTGGTATCTTCCACACAGAGAAGAGTTTGATATGACTGAATTAAATGATTTTTGGTAGAACTTTCTGCTACTATGGCATGATGCCATCTTTGCCTCTCAGGTATAAAGTATTTGGGCTCTGAAGCAGCTGGGGAGGCCGAGCTGCCATTCAGCGGGACCTGGACAGGCCGGAGAGTTGGGCAGAGAGGAACCTCATGAAGTTCAACAAAGGCCAGTGGAGGGTCCTGCCCCTGGGGAGGAATAACCCCCCGCACCAGGACAGGCTGGGGGTGACCTGCTGGGAAGCAGCTCTGCACAGAGGGACCTGGGAGTCCTGGTGGCCAACAGGATGCCCATGAGCCAGCAATGTGCCCTGGTGGCCAAGAAGGACAATGGCATCCTGGGGGGCATCAAGAGGAGCGTGGCCAGCAGGTGGAGGGAGGTCATCCTCCCCCTTTACTCTGCCCTGGTGAGGGGCATCTGGAGTTCTGGGCTGCCCAGTTCAAGAAGGACAGGGAACTGCTGGAGAGGGGACAGCAAAGGGCTACAAAGATGATGAGGGGGCTGAAGCATCTTTCTTACGAGGAAAGGCTGAGGGAGTTGGGTTTTTTTAGTCTGGAGAAGACTGAGGGGGATCTCATCAATGCTGATAAATCCTTAAAGGGAGGGTGCCAGGAGAAGGGGGAAAGTCTTTTTTCAGTGGTAGCCAGTGATAGGATAAGGGACAATGGGTACAAACTCAAACGTAGGATGTTCCATCAGAACATGAGGAGGAACTTCTTCCCTTTGAGGGTGGCAGAGCACTGGCACAGGCTGCCCAGAGAGGTGGTGGAGTCTCTGACTCTGGAGACATTCCCAACCCGCCTGGACGCCATCCTGTGCCACCTGCTGTAGGTGGACCTGCTGTGGCAGGGGGCTGGACTAGATGGTCCCTTCCAACCCTGGTGATTCTGTGAAATAAAGAGCCTGTGGGTGCGAGACCTTGCATTTACACCCCAGTGCTACATCCAACATCTTTAGGTGCTCCAGAGAAAGAGAACGACCTTTTGAGTAAGATATAAGCTCTTTGCTTCATCTTTTCCATAAGAGGGTTCCTCCATCTTCATCATCACAGCCGCTTATGCTGGCAACTAAAAATCTCGTCTAGTGATCAGCCACAGTCTCCTGTGGTGCTTCTTTTCTGTTACCCTTTTTAAAACGTTTATTTCGTGTCTTTTCTCAATAGAGGGTATTTATTTTGTGAGTCAGCTTAAATGCAGAAGCTGTGAGAAACTGTATTTTTGTTCAATGAAGTGTGATATGTAGAGTAAAATGGAGTTAACTAAGCACATTCTGCCAATAGCTGTCCTGGGTGAATATTGTTGAGATGTATTTGTATCGGCTGTTACTGAGATGAGTAGCATCAAACGTCAATTTTTTAAAGTCTGGTCCTTCGCCAGACCTGTTTTGTTTCTTGTCCAAATGGGTTTTATTTTATGGAACCAGGGTTAGAATTGGGATAGACAGGTTACCTTGACTAGACCAAGAGCCCACCTGAATCCTCATGCTTGGACCCAAAGGAAGCTTGATTTGGAAGGTCTTTGAAATGAGCAGAGGTGAAACGTAGGCTGGTTTCTGCCAAATATCTGTCATTTGCTAACGCCAGCGGTTCGGTTCTCTGTGCTGGTGCTGTTACAGGTGTCACTGCTATGAGATATGGCGCATTGGGATGTGATCTGCTTCCTGTCTTAGTAGGGATTTAGTTTTTTTTTTTAAAATATATACATCACCAACCTGATCTCCTTTTATGACCAGGTGACCCACCTGGAGGATAAAGGAAAGGCTGGGGATGTGTCTGTTTGGACTACAGTAAGGCCTTTGGCACAAGACCAAGGCATTTGGCCTTGGTCTCCCACAGCATTGTGCTGGAGGAGCTGGCAGCCCATGGCATGGACAGGTGGACTCTTCGCTGGGTTAAAAACCAGCTGGATGGCTGAGCCCAGAGAGTTGTGGTGAGCGGTGCTAAATCCAGTTGGCGTCAGGTCCCAAGCGGCATTCCCCAGGCTTGTTCCTCAGGTTGTAGCCAGGTGGGGGTCAATCTCTTCTCCCAAGGAACAAGCGACAGGACAAGAGGAAATGGCCTCAAGTTGTGCCAGGGGAGGTTTAGGTTGGATATTGGGAAAAACTTCTTTCCCGAAAGGGTTATCAGGCATTGGAAGAGGCTGCCCAGGGAGGTGGTGGAATCGCCGTCCCTGGAGGTATTTCAAAGCCGGGCAGACGTGGTGCTGAGGGACATGGGTTAGGGGTGGTTTTGGCACAGGTTTATGGTTGGACTTGATGATCTTGAAGGTCTCTTCCGACCCAAGTGATTCTATTCTGTTCTATCTCATATCTCATTTTTAACATTGTTTGGATTTGTTTTTTTAAAATGCCATCATGCCTGATTTTGCAGTAATCAGTTGCTTTTGGCGCTGTATAATATTTCTTAGGTTTTGTTCCGGTGTCCGGAGATGAATGAGAGAGGTGTGCAGTATTTTATAACCCCAGGGAAGAAGCGCTGGAGAGCTGAAGCTCTGGTTTGTGCTTTGCAGGTCTGCTCGCTGCTGGCGTTTAGATCATGCCGCAGATGCTAACTGCGGGCGGCAGGTACTCGGCGTATAAGATAGTTTTTAATGTATATTGGATGGTGCTCAGGCTCGAAATGATGAAGGCAGTTTAAGGAATTGAATGTAATAGGTAACGACTTCAGGACAAACCAGAAGAGATTCGCTTTTGCTATGTCTACACAATTATTTTGCGAGGGCCTTTCTTCCCAAGTAGGTGCATGTGGAATGGAAAAATTCAAACCTGTGTGTTTACTTTGTTATCTCTTATTTTATTTAAAAGCCCCGGCTTTTCTCTTCGGTTCCAGCTACAACAGTTGCAGCTACGAACTGAAAATACCTTTTCAGCTAATCGACTTTATGACTGAGCATACTCAAGGTCTTAGGAATCTCTGTTTAATTTTCTGTCCACTGGAAAAAAAGAGAAGTCCCATGAAATGCGAGACGTGAGACTTCTGCCAGCTGAACACGCTGCCCAGGGAGGTGGTGGAATCGCCATCCCTGGAGGTATTTAAAAGACGGGTGGACGTGGTGTTGAGGGGCATGGTTTAGTGGTGATTTTGGCAGTGTAGGTTTATGGTTGGACTCGATGATCTTGAAGGTCTCTTCCAACCCAAGTGATTCTATGTTTCTATGATTCTATGAAATTAACTTTTTTTGGTCCTCTTTCCAACCACTGTACCAAATACGTATTCAAGCCACATTTTTCACATTTTCCCTTGGCCCAGCAGTTCAGCGTCCTTACAGTGCGTATAGAGGATGGATTTTAATGCGCCAGCCCAGCTTTCGCATGCCGGGATGTGGAGCTCCGCTGCAGAAAAGGAACGAATTGTTCAATTTCCCAAGAAGAATTTAGTGAATGTTTTAGCTGCTTGTGATGAAAATGAGCACCGCGTCGCCGAGGAAGGTAGTGGCTGGGGTGATTCCGTAAATGCTGCTCTCTGTGTGTGTACGGCAGCGCACGGTTAAGTCGTTAAAATCCAGTCCGTTGCCTGCGCTCCCGAGCTTGCCACCAGATATGTTCTTAATGGATTGTTGTGGCTTTAATGAAATCCAGTCTCGCTGAATCACTAAACTCGCTTTCTCCGGGAAGGCTCTTTACAGGGACCTGACAGATCACCTCTCCAGTGCTTCCAGACGTCCTGGCTCTCTAATTCTTCTCCATAACGAGTTTTGTGCTGCACGATAAAATATTCATGTTAAAATAGGTTCTAAACTAATTATCTGCAGCCCGCAGTTGCCGGTGCAGTCATTTGCTGTTAGCTTGGCTCAAGTTAATGGCTTGTATTTCAGTACAAATAGTCCCTCCTGGCTGTTTCCTGTCACTGATTCTTATCCTAAATGGAATTTCCATATGTGTCTGGAGCTAATTCTTCTGACGTCCGAAGGAGCTTTCTCCTTCTACTTCTGCACCTCATTTCTAAAGAGGAGGATGTGTTATGTATTATGCAGTTGCTGCAACTGCATTTTCCTTAGGATCAATCATCTCGTAGGTCTTTTCTCTGCACGTGGTGTGCTTATACTCTGAGCTTTCTTTTACTGTGTGCATTTTTAGCAAAAATAATAAAAAAAAGGAAGGTGTTCTACATACGTTCTGTTTGGCTATTGAAGTCGCTCAGGGGAAAAAAGGGAAGAAATGTAATGATATATAATGGGAAGATACACAGGTAAAATAATCTCCACTTTCATCTGGAAGTATCACATGAAACTGGAATCATTAGAAAACCCCAATTATGTTGATTTTGAGCTTAAAAGTGCCCTTAAAGAGGAATATGAGAGATGGAGTCTGAATAAAATGGCGCTGCGTTTCAAAAGGGCTAATGACTTTTTTAATTTTCCGTATTAGCCGTATGTGGTAATCAAAACCTTAAAGTTTTTTTCGTCCTTCCTTTTCTCAGAGACAAGCTTATATTAAAAATATTCACAGATTCTAATCTCTTAATATTACCATATGTCCACATACTGTAAAAATGTCACTAAATGAATGGAAGTCATTTTGACTAATCACAGGTCCGTATGCCTAATTGTTGGTGGGATCAAGGCCTGTGGAAATAATTTAGATTTATATTTTTTTTTAAATGTTCATGTTTATAGCAAGTAGTTTAAACAGATTGCAGGGGAAAAAAAAATCTGCTCTAGTCTATACTAATTTTTTCCCACATTAGTCCTAATGGGACTCTTGTAATCTGACATGTCTAAGAAATTAGTTTAGACATTTAAACTTAGTGTGGATCCACAAGTATATATTATGGAAATGCAGAGAAACTCTTGCTACACGCGTCTAAAGATATTTGATACCTGAAAAGATTCTATTTTCAATTAAACTTCATCAGATAGACACAGATTTCCTGCCATCCAGTTGATCTTCTTCACGTACGCCCCATGGGCGCACCCTTGGTGTGCTCTTTGGGAGCAGAGGGGATTCACCCGAGATCCGTTAGAAAGGAAACTTCTACAGAATCACTGATGTTGCAGCATGTGCAGAACCTCTCCACAGGCTGCACCGGTCCCTCCACCTCATGCGAGATCTGCCCATTTTCCCATTACTTTGTGTTATTTATGATGGTACTTCACCATTAAACCCAGGTTATGGGCTTGGTGAGGCAGGACACAATCTTCAGCTTCGTGCATCTTTAAGAGAACCTCTGAGGTCTCTCATTTGTGGAATTTGACCTTTAGTTCAACGTAAGTTTGCCGAGGACACCAAGTTGGGTGGAAGTGTTGACCTGCTGGAGGGTAGGGTGGCCCTACAGAGGGGCTGGATCGATGGGCTGAGGCCAATGGTGTGACGTTCAACAAGTCCAAGTTCTGGGTCCTGCACTTGGGTGCAGCAACCCCACACAGTGTTACAGGCTTGGGGAGGAATGGCTGGAAAGCTGCCCGGTGGAAAAGAACCTGGGGGTGTTGGTCAACAGCTGGCTGAATCTGAGCCATCAGTGTACCCAGGTGGCCAAGGAGGCCAACAGCATCCTGGCCTGGATCAGCAATAGTGTGGCCAGCAGGACTGGGGCAGTGATGGTCCCCCTGTACTGGGCACTGGTGAGGCCCCACCTTGAAACCTGTGGTCAGTTTTGGGCCCCTCAGTTCTAGAAAGACAGGGAGGGGCTGGAGCGTGTCCAGAGAAGGGCAATGGAGCTGGTGAGGGGTCTGGAGCGCTTGTGAGGAGCATCTGAGGGACCTGGGGTTGTTCAGCCTGGAGAAAAGGAGGCCGAGGGGAGACCTTCTCGCTCTCTACAACTGCCCGAAAGGAGGGTGTGGAGAGATAGGGCTTGATCTCTTCTCCCAAGGAAGAAGCGATAGGACAAGAGGAAATGGCCTCAAGTTGTGCCAGGGCAGGTTTAGATTGGATATTAGGAAAAATTTCTTCACAGAAGGCGTTGTCAAGCATTGGAAGAGGTTGCCCAGGGCAGTGGTGGAGTCGCCATACCTGGAGGTGTTCAACAGCTGGGCAGACGTGGTGCTGAGGGACATGGGTTAGTGGTGGTTTTGGCAGTGTTAGGTTGATGGTTGGAATCAATGGAAGATCTCTTCCGACCAAAACAATTCTATGATTCTTTGAATAATGAGGAGGGAGGAAGAAACGGAAGAAACAAAAGCAGAGTGAGTTAAACCTTGAAGCAACTGGGGGACCTGACTTACCAACAAGACAAGGTTACTTTGAGATATTTTTAATGGATTTTTATCATTTTACGAGCCTTAGTCATTAAGAGAGACATCAAATGACAAAAGCCTCCCCCTCACCCTCCTGTTGCCATAAAAGACTTGGGGAAGGTCTCTTGAGGCTTTATGGGTGACTTAATGCTTCTGATATTAAACTGACAGGCTGGGAGAGTTGGGGTTGTTCAGGCTGGAGAAGAGAAGGCTCCAGGGAGACCTTATAGCAGCCTTCCAGTATCTGAAAGGGGCCTACAAGAAAGCTGGAGGGGGACTTTTGACAAGGACATGTAGTGATAGGATGAGGGGTGATGGCTTCAAACTGGAAGAGGGGACATTTAGATGAGATATTAGGAAGATATTTTTCACTCTGAGGGTGGTGAGCCCCTGGCTGGGGTTGCCCAGAGAAGCTGTGGCTGCCCCATCCCTGGAGGTTCAAGGCCAAGGTGGACGGGGCTTGGAGCAACCATGTCTAGTGGCAGGTGTCCCTGCCCAGGGCAGGGGGGTGGAACTAGATCACCTTTAAGGTCCCTTCCAACCCAAACCATTCTATCATGACATAATCTTCAATCACTAAGGACTGGGGAGGAGGTAAGTAAAACTAATCGTATTTGTAGTTTATATGTTCTCCGTGTTGTGCAGTGGTGCATACACTTGGCAGGGCTCCAAAAAAAGGGCAGAAGATACTTTTTTATCTATAGACTATAAAGCCCTGAAGATTTAATGAAGTTTTATGCCATGTAAATTTTAGCATTAGGAAATTTTACCGCTATCAGTCTGTTTCGTATCGATGCTTAATTTTGTACATCTTCAATATTTATGAAATTAAGGAGTAGTTAAAGGAAACCGTTCTCCCAGCAATGCAGATTAGTATGTGTGTGATTTATTGCTTTTTCTCCTTGACTGTATTTTCCAAATAACCCTTGTCTCTGCTGAGTGTGAATATCCAGAAAAGCATTAAGTGATGCAACTTGAATCTCTCATGCAAGGAACCAGAGGAACGCTGCTTTATAGTGGGACTTGATGGAATACAAGTTTTTTCCTTTATTATTTTGTGTTCTTGAATGCTCTTGTTTCATAAATAGAGTTCCCTGTGTGCTGGCTCTGCAATGCTCATCCTTCTCAGGGCGCTGCTGAAGTGATGATTTTCTGTGACACGAAAGATGACTGATAGAAGGTAGAAATTGATATCTTGATCGTGGCTGTGCTTTCAGGTATTTGATCACCGGTATATCAGTGATAATTTCTTCAATATCCTCTTGATTTGGGAAAAAATAACCCTGTCTTTTTAGAAGTGAGTAGGATGAATGTTATCTTCCCAAGAGATGAATGTAGATTTAAAATTCAGTTGATAGCAGCTATATTACGGTTTTAGCTTGATTTTCTAGGAAATGAGTCCTATCATAAAGGAAATGAGTCCTTTATGATCGTTCTGTCTGTCCCTCCCCACTAATGTGATTGATATCAGCCAAATCTGAAAGAAGCAGAAGATGCGAAGACATAGGCAGTTCCTGGGGGGCAGAATGAAAATTGACTATCAGCAATGGCACAGAAGAGAACAGTGAGGGAAAAGCAGGTAAAACTTGGCCACTCTGGTTAGCAGAAGCCACTGGCCACAGATGAGAGACACAGCTTCAAACCACCCATGTTTGATGGTGTCTCCTGGGCAAATGTTTTAAGGAACGTATGGAGATTTATGGGTATGTGCCCTTGTGGCCAAGAAGGCCAATGGCATCCTGGGGGACATCAAGAGGAGTGTGGCCAGCAGGTGGAGGGAGGTCATCCTCCCCCCCTGCTCTGCCCTGGGGAGGTGCAGCTGGAGTCCTGTGTCCAGTTCTGGGCTCCCCAGTTCAAGAAGGACAGGGAGGGGACAGCAAAGGGCCACAAAGATGATGAGGGGACTGGAGCATCTTTCTGATGAGGAAAGGCTGAGGGAGTTGGGTCTTTTTAGTCTGGAGAAGAGCAGACTGAGGGGGGATCTCATCAATGCTGATAAATACTTCAAGGGAGGGTGCCAGGAGGAGGGGGCCAGGCTTTTGTCAGTGGTGCCCAGGGATAGGACAAGAGGGTAACAGGCACAAAAGTGACCATAGGAGATTCCATCTGAAGATGAGGAGGAAGTTCTTTCCTTGGAGGGTGGCAGAGCACTGGCAGAGGCTGCCCAGAGAGGTGGTGGAGTCTCCAACTCTGGAGACATTCCCAACCCGCCTGGACGCCATCCTGTGCCACCTGCTGTAGGTGGACCTGACCTGGCAGGGGGGTTGGACCAGATGATCTCCAGAGATCCCTTCCAACCCTGAACATTCTGTGATCCTGTGATTCTGTATTGCAGTGAGGGAAGCTGAAGGGAGAAAGGAAGCACATCCGCTTCTCCAAGTGTAGATCCTTAAACAGTTTTTGGAACTGGAAGTGGAAATAGCATTTAGGTTCTACAAGGTGTCTTTATTATAGACTTCGGGCTTGATTTTTTTATATGTTCAGCAACCTCCACTGTACTCAAAGCAAACTCAAAGCAAGCAGTAGAAGTGTTCAGTGTGTCTGAAAACAGTGGAGCTCTGTTTTTCTCAAGTCAAAATTGATTTCCTCATACTCCCTTCTTTTTCCCACCCCACATCTGAGATAGAGCCGTGATTTCTTACTAACCTGTATATGCGTATAAAGATGAACTCTTGCTTCTTGAGTATCAGATATTTTGGTTTCAAGAGAGTTACCGTGAATGTCCCTGAAGTTGCTGAGGCTGCACAGCATGCTGGCTTTTTTTGGTAGATGCCCCATCCCTGGAAACATTCCAGGTCAGATTGGACGGGGTTTTGAGCAACCTGATCTCGTTGAAGATGTCCCTGCTCATGGCAAGAGATGGCCTTGAAAGGTCCCTTCCAACCCAAACCATTCTCTGATTCTTGGAAGGATGGGGGCATCTTGGGGACTTTTAGAACCACTGCAGCGCCCTTAAATACGCATCAGTGGAGTGTTTGGTAGACAATTTTGCAACTACCTTTTTGCTTTGAGCAGAGCTTAGCGTGGAAGACGGGCAAGACAAAAGTTGCGTGAATTAGCACAGCGTGCTACTGAGGTTAGTTAGCTCTGCTGAGAGGCATTAATCTAGATTTTGTGTCTTGCTGGCTGCGTAAATGTGAGTAATGGGTGCTTGTTTAATATGGTTTAGGCATGACCTGAGTCTTCTTAGGAGTTCTTCCACCTCCACGTTGTCTCTGTGTGAAGGTATTTAGCTCATCTGCCCCCTTTCCATTTGCTGACAAGGAGAAGTGTTGGAATAACTGTGGAGAAGCAGCTGTGCTTTTCTCCCAGGTGGGGGCATCAGTAGAGAGCTCTGTCGGGCGCTCACCGGTGTGACGTTTCTTCAGGCTGGAGGAGGATGAGTCTTTTACAAACGTTACCTGGATTTATAAGGGTGGCAAAGAGCTTTGGCCACATAAACCATCAGGCAAACCAAAGCGGCAGCGGGGAGAGTATTCTGAGTTTTAAGGAGCATCAGCTTTGACTTGACACCCCTCATTAGACAGCGTGACTTAAAGCAAGTTGACTGTAGACTGCTTTGGTATTTAAGTCCTAATGTTGTCTGCTGGAATACGCGTGGGGTTGGCAGTTGCTGACCTTTCGCGTCTCCCTTGTCTAACTGTCCTTGGAGAGAAACTGCTCGAGTATCCTCAGCCATAATTTCCTTATCTGTGGAGGAGAAGTAACGACGCTAATGACTTATAAGACCTCGCTGATTGTGAAGACTGATTAGTTAATGCTTAGAAATCACAGAAAATGCTCCGTAGCATAATATTTATTAATGCTGGCTCCTTCTTACATGAACAAAAAATGTTGGTCTCGCTTGTAGCATGTCTGTAAAAGAGTGTTAAGAGGGAGGGAGAAAAACTATTCAACCCAAGTCATGGGTTAAACTGAAATAATCCCGGGTAAGTCAGTTAAAGCAGGAGAAATCCTAGGAAAGAATAACTGTATTTATACAAAGTAGTTCAGATAGTGCAAATTATGCTGCATCTCCCTTCTCACACTGATCTAACTGCTTAAGGAGTCCAGGAAGAAAGTAAAAGCTTAGCGTGCCATTATTAATTGTTACGGCTCTTAATAGGGGCTTTTAACTTTAATTCCTTGACTCATCCCCCTTTTTCTTTTTTTTTTTTGCTTGCTGGCCCCCCGTGGCCTAACCAAATACCTTCCTAATTAAATTTAATAATAGAAAGAATCATTAGTGAGGTGTGTTGTTCTGCTGGGAGAGAGGATGGTCGAGACTAACAGGAAAGAAAAAGAAATCATTTGTGGAATTTCAGCCGAACTTCTCAAAACTCTGCCCTGAAGGGGTAGAAGAGGAGTCACAGAGGTGCCGGCAGGGAAGAGTTAAACACAATGCTTGATCTCCTCTTTTCCAGAGAGTGTTTTGCTGGCATATCTTAGAGGAAAAAGGGGCTATAAACTTTATTTTGAGAGCCCTAAAGAAAAGTGAGCTTTGTGTCCCAAGTCCCAAGAGTTTTTAAAGAAAGTGGATCAATTTAGTGAAATTGTGAATGAGTATTCTCCTGCGAACATCTGCAAACTGTTGAGTTTAATTGGCCTACAGCTGGCTCTGATTGTAGCTTTGGGGGGATTTTTTTTTTTTT
>VZSF01007910.1:178632-221769 GCA_013398295.1 Chionis minor | reverse complement strand
TTTTTTTTTTTTTTTTTTTTTTTTCCTTTTACTTAGTATCTCATTTCCTTTTCCCTGTGGTTTCCTGGTGTCATTGTGGGGTCTTTTGGTTGGCGGTGGGTTTTTTTTTTTCTGTTTTAAAAAGTAAATAATAACACATACACATCCCCTTCAAAGAGCCCTGGAGAGAAGTGGGTTTATCTGGTCGAGCATCCTTTTGTAGGCTCCTCTTATTGCCTGAGCATCGAGGGGTTCCAGCTGCTTGTGGGGATGGAGGTTGGGTGTGAAAGGTGTTTGAGAACTTGGTTTATTGCATTTGTTTGCTTTACATTGTGGTTTTTCCCATTTTTAGAGTCTTTTCAGTCTTTTTTTTTTTTTTTTATTTGAACAAGTTCACAGGCGGTGGATGTTTAAATAGCAGAACTCGGGTTTGAATAGGGAGAAGGGAAAGGACAAACGCTTTTCAGCTGACTTTTCTTTTGTCTGGCTGAGATGTGAGTATAACAGAGGGTTTTTAGTAGTACTTCTCTCCTCATAGTCCCTTAGAAATAATATAAAGAATGAGTTTGGTTGTCATTTTCTCAGTATTGTCTGCTGGCAGAGAGAGAAGAATTAGATGACAACAGGATAGTATGAGGCACGACTACGGCCTTAAATTGACGTGCTGAAGATGAATGATTTCAAAGTACAAAACCCATAGAATGGCCTTACAGCTCTGGGGCCCCCAAGATAATAGGGACATGGACCTGTTGGAGCAGGTCCAGAGGAGGCCACGAAGATGATCAGAAGATTGGAGCCCCTCTGCTGGGAGGACAGGCTGGGAGAGTTGGGGTTGTTCAGCCTGGAGAAGAGAAGGCTCTGGGGAGACCTTTGAGACCCTTCCAGTATCTGAAGGGAGCCTGCAAGAAATCTGGAGAGGGTCTTTTGACAAGGGCACGTGGTGATAGGATGAGGGGTGATGGCTTCAAACTGGAAGAGGGGAGATTCAGATTAGATCTCAGGAAGAAATTGTTGCCTGTGAGGGTGGTGAGCCCCTGGCCGGGGTTGCCCAGAGAAGCTGTGGCTGCCCCATCCCTGGAGGTTCAAGGCCAGGTTGGACGGGGCTTGGAGCAACCTGGTGTGGTAGGAGGTGTCCCTGCCCAGGGCAGAGGGTTGAACCTCGATGGTTTTTAAGGTCCCTTCCAACCTAAACCATTCTATGATAACATTTTTATTATTTTTGTTATCATTATTATTGTTATTATTTTCTGATCATTTTTCTTGGCTACTAATTAACTAACCATTAGTTTTTACCACTTTTTGAACTTTAGAACATTAAAACTGACTCTGCAGATCAAGATTTTTCCGTTTTTTTTCCCAGGTAAAGATGCCCTTAATATTAGAACAGAGCTAGATACGTTGACGTGTATTAGCGTTGTTAAAATCATATAATCTGTTGTCGATGTTGCAAAACCTGAATTAGAAAATTTAGCGAGAAACACCTGTAATTATGAGAAACAATATTTTTAGAGGGGATGATGGGTGGAGAGACAAAGCTGGGGAAAAGCTGTGCGGGGAGCAAGCCAAATACGTATTTACGTATAATGTTGTTTAAAAAGCATATGCAATTGTCCTGGTTTGAGGACATGATAGAAATACATGATAACATTCGATGGAACATCTGGTGAAGTGTGTGGCTTTGTTGTGCCTAAATATTAAGTTTTAGGAAAGAAAACAAACTCCTGTGCATTTCAGGCGTTGGAATAGAATCGCGTGACCGAGTAGAATGTATTATTTTATCAATTATTGTTAACTGGCTTCTCTCCTCGAGATTGATATTTCCAATTAAGATTACAGGATTCGGAGGGCTGCCTGCGTCACCCAATCCCGCACGTTTCTTAGGCGGTGGAAATTTGTCAATTCTGCTCGTAAACTTGTTGAAGCCGGTGGCGGCGGCCGGGCTGGTTGTCCTCCCTGGTTGGTGGGAAGGGTAATGGTGCTCCCCACCGAGAGAAGCTCTTTTCTCCTTACCAGCTGAAACTTGTTAATGACCAGTTTTACGACCAGCTTGTTCTTCTGCCAGGAAGGATTAAGCTGTTTGTGGGAGGGATGAAGAACAGCTGGTGTTTTTTCTTTGGAACCGGCAGGTGATGATACAGGCTGGAGTAGATAAACCCAAATGGAGGGGAAGCTGGCCGTACTTCAGTGGAGGAAGCGGTTTGAAGGCACCGGATTAGCGAGTCCGGTGTGCTGGGAGACCGCTGGTCTAAGTGGTGGATGTTCACCGAGGTGGGACAGCAGTGACCCCTCTAGCAGCGGGGACGCTGCGGTTGCTGGTTATTGCGGTCGCCGAAGAAATTCTCCCCGTGCAGTGGAGGTTCGTGCTTAATTTCAGGGCGTTTGGGGTTAGTCGCAGCTGGTGGCGGTAGGAGGACAAGGGGTGTAGCCTCTAATTGGGAGGCTGGAATGGCCCAGCAGATATTTCCATCTCCGAAGCGTGGCAGACCGGTTGGGTGAAAACAAATTTAAAAATTAAAAATAGGAGGGGAAAAAGCAAGAAGTTGAGGTTGGATGAATGTTTGGCCTTTTTTAGTCAAGAAGTTGAGGTTGGATGAATGTTTGGCCTTTTTTAGTGGGCCACGCATTTCTTCTAAGGGGAAAACAGAGCAGGGAAAAGGCTGCTGCAAAAGCAGTTAATGGTGAGGCACGGGCTTGAGAAATAAATTTGGAAGGGGAGAAGGGCATGACTGTAGGATGAAGTCAAGGGAATAAAAACGACACGGAAGAGCAGCCTGGAGAAGGGTGGCTGTAAATGTGTTTTAACGTATACAGATGTTTTTTGAGCGCCACCCATGAGCACTCCCACCGTCAGGAGGAAGATGGAGAGTTTTGAGAAAGAAGGTAAAATATAAATGAGGATGAGGTTTATATTTAGGAAATCGTCACACAAGTGATTTAGCTTAAGGTTGTGGAAGGAAGGTGGTGGAACAGATGTCAGAGGGAGGCAAGAAAAACTTCTTAAAGGAGGCAGAAGAATGTAGGGGAAAGGAAGGAGACATGAGAACAGGTGATCAGATGTTGTGTATTTCTGAAATCTGGCTAAACTCCGAAAGGACCAAATTGAGAAGTGTGAAATGTGGGATGGGAGCTGAGCCAGCCTGTGAGAAACAGAAACCGACTTCATCCTTTTGTAATAATTAGATTTGCTTGGGTTTGCTTTGAAATAATTGCCAAGGCAAAAATTGTTACTTTCAAATGCTCAAACACTGTGAGAAAGAAGAAAAAAAAAAAGAATTTTAACTGATTTATTTTTTGTGAGTAACTGCTTCTGCTGTATTTTATTTTAACATTTTAAAAAACACTAGTTTTGTTAGCTGCACAGTATGGGAGTGCAGGAGCAGAACCATCTTAAGATGCCTGGAGATGTGGAGGACTCCTGTTCGGTGTTGTTCCTCAGAGGTGAATGTCATTATCCGTTTGCTGCGGCAAAACAAACATGTTAAGCAAAAAATCATTTAAAATTATTTTTAAAGATATGGGGAAGCTTCAACTAAAATAAGTATGAATGTTTGGAATTCGTTAAAAACTGCAAATTGTGTATAAATATTTATGAGGAGGAATGGTGCTAAGCGAGGGAGCAAAGCCATCTCAGAAGGTTCGTTGTCAATCAAAACACCCAGATTTTTTTTGAGACGGCATAAATTTGATAAAAAGGTGGATCATTCAGAATGAATCTTAGGTTTGAAGCGAGTTGAGGGCAGGAAAAAAGCATTGAGGTTGGGGAGAGGGCTGTTTTTCTTTGGTTTTATGATTACTTGTGGCTAATACTAAGTGTTGTAGCGTTGCTTCTGTGAAGACGTGCGAGGGTGGCGTATGGTGGGAGCTACTCCAGCGAGCAGAGCGTCAGCTAAGTGCTTTCTTGAATGGAGAGAAAATGATAAAAAAAAAAAGGCTGGAAATGGAAAACAGTGGCTTACAAATTGATCAAACTGGTTTGTTGTATCGTGTTGTGGCTGATAAAAAGAAAAAAGAGGTTTTTGGGGATATTTTTCCAGTGAGAATTCGAGGATATGAATGTGAGACCTTCCACAGTGCCTGGAATATTCACTCAAAGGATGTTCCGGAGATGTCAGAGGGGCTCTGCTTTGCCCTGGGGCACTGGGCTATTTAAGGAGGTACAGTTTGGGCAACTGGGTTTTGATCTTGGCTAGTTGTTTGCGTTGAAGTCCATCTCTAAGGCAGGGCTAAAGCTTTTTTTAAGCACTTGGATGCTACTGAATTTCTGTAGGGTTTTTTGTTTTGTGTTTTTTTTTTTTCAAGAACCTACAAGCACGTCAGAGTATTTGGAGGTAGTTGATCACACAAATCACTTTATAACCGTCGCTGAAAAACCAGCAAAAAACGTTGTCACAACTCCCACAAACCTTTCAATTCCTATTTATGTGGATTTGTAGGACTTGACCCTGAGCGCGTCACGTCTGCTCCTGTGCGTTTGCTGTGGTTTAGAGCACGGGTTTCACTGGAGTAAACTAGAGGACTGAAAACCAAATTACACCAAGATTTTGGACAGAAAAAACCTGATGTTGAGCTAGGACCTTGAAATGGTTGAGGGTTGGAGTTGGGATTGTTCAGCCTGGAGAAGAGAAGGCTCCGGGGAGACCTTTTGAGACCCTTCCAGTATCTGAAGGGGGCCTACAAGAAATCTGGAGAGGGTCTTTTGACAAGGGCACGTGGTGATAGGATGAGGGGTGATGGCTTCAAACTGGAAGAGGGGAGATTTAGATGAGAGATTAGGAAGAAATTTTTCACTCTGAGGGTGGTGAGCCCCTGGCCGGGGTTGCCCAGAGAAGCTGTGGCTGCCCCATCCCTGGAGGTTCAAGGCCAGGTTGGACGGGGCTTGGAGCAACCTGGTGTGGTGGGAGGTGTCCCTGCCCAGGGCAGGGGGTTGGAACTAGATGGTCTTCAAGGTCTCTTCCAACCCAAACCATTGCATGGTTCTGTGATACAGGATTTTGAGACAGATGAGCTCATGGCGATAAGCGAAAGGCTGCAGTTTGGCTGATGGGAGGGAGATGCTCCGAGACAGTTCTCCAGCCAGGCAAGATTATGACTCTTTTTTTGTTTTGCCTGTTGTTTTTTTTTCCCTTTTCTTTTTAAGACGGCCAAAATCTGCTTGGGCAGTTATTAGCTGACGTGTACCTGGTCTGTTGAGGGCAGCAGTAACAGCAGCTGGTGTCTTCTGAAAAGAGCCACTAAACAAGTGCTGGGCACTGGCGGGGATGGGAAACGTTGCACATCACAACCCTGTTAACTCAAAGGAGGAGACCGGTTTCTTGATGAGCCGGCTTTTGTCCTAAACTTTTCTCTGTTCCAGTTGAATAAAACGATGATCCTCGTAGTCCTAACGACCATAGCTTTCTGGAAATGTAAAATTACCAGATCTCATTAATGCTGGGCTACATCATTCATCAAAGCGCTTCTTATGCCTCATGCTGGCTCCTTTTCTCTCCCCCTCTTAATCTTTCTCTCATTATAGCGACGTGTCTGCCCTTTGGACCTATCTGCTTCCAAGGAGTTGACACCTGCAGAGATATTATTTGGTGAAGACTCGTTAACTCTTTAATAGTTGAAAAGCTGAGCCTCTGGTAGGAAAAACACAATGTGGTGGAAGCTGCTTTGCTGGACGAGCGCGGCTGTAAATACCCCAGTAACAAAGACCGGGCAGGTGATTGCATGCAAAGAGAGGAAATTATTTGTGTACCTGCTTTCTTCTTCTGAACTCTTAGTCTTGTCGTCAACAGGTCCGTAGAAACGCAGTTAACGGCATCAGCTTTTCTGTTGCAAAGATTTTGTGCCGCTTTGCATTCTTGCTCCCACCCTCATGTGTTTTTTCACGTGTGCCTTGTGTACCTGGATAACTTGAGAATAAAGATTTCAAAATAAGCTTAAATGCCGTGAAATTAGACCTCACTGGGGACAAATGCCTTTGACATGTAAGTGGAAACCAGTTCTCCAGGTGATACTAATAGTTCTGTAGCACCTTTTATCTGAAGAACTAAAGCACTTTGCAGACTCTCCTATTACAGAAGTGCTGCGCTGATCAGGTATTTTAGCCAAATAAATACTGTTTATAAAGGAATTTTCAAAAGAGCTTTCAGAAATACCTGTCACTGTTTCAGCATCTTTATTCAGTGACTGAAGCTCTTATCTCTCTCAGTAGGGGATGCCAATTTACTGATGTACTTTTCAGTTAAAATCCAAGTTCCATAAGGCAGATTAGCAGTGAGAAAATGCAACTTTCTTGGGGGGGGGGGGAAGAAAAAGAGTTTGAAAGTTATTTTAAAGTCGATTCTGTAATAAATGAGCCAATTTAGAAGATGTATCAGGTGCCACAAAAAGAAGCCATTGGAAATTGCTAGATCTGTGTTGTTCTGAGCCCCCCACCTATCATGCCAAGCAGCTGAGAGTTACCGTGTTCATCCTTTCTACTCTGCATCCATCTGTTCTTGCCTTAAATTCTATTTCCTTTGTAAACTCCAGGGGATCACTCCTGTTTTTTGTCATTATGCAGTGACGAACACACTAATGTTCTGATCAACGTCTAGACTCCTAGAATTTGATGCTGCAGTTTTTAATTACTTAATTGAAAAGCATTATTTCTCACTTCGTATTTGCCAAGCTCCTGACGATATTTTGATGGCTGATTTTTTTTATAGCTGACGGATCACAATCGTCATTAAAGAATATTAGCTTTGGAGAGATGTAGCAAAGTTCTGCAAGAATGAGGTTGAATAGAGACTATTTAGTTTTCCCATTAATCATCTCTAAATACAAGATGATGGGATTGGAGAGGCTGCTTGAGTTACCCAGTCCCCTTCCAGTCCTTGCAGTTGATGAACCACACGAGTAGAGGAGCACATTTATCAAGACTTAGTTTTTCTTTGTCCTCCTACTGAGAAACACTCCAGAACTTCACGGCTTTGACATTTATAGATGTTACTTTGATATCCCATCTGGATTTTATCAGGGTCAAATTACATTTCATGTTTTAGTACTGTCTCTAAATAATTTCTTCGCTTCCCTGTGTTTACTTCCCTGATCTTTGTATTTAATTAAAAGAACTATCAATTCTTTTTCTTGTAAGATATGCTGATTGTTCTCCTGGCGTCTGAGCAGCCTTTCTGTCTCTGTTCTTGTTTCTCCTCATTTTGAATTGCTATTCCAGATGGTGTCTCACCAGTTCCTTGAATATTCACCGTATTCCCCTCCTGACCTCACTGGAAATAGCATACCTGCTATCACGCTTGCTTTCATGGCTGCATCCTCTGGGTGGCCCCTGGTCCTTCTGCGATTGATTTGTTGTCTAAAATTTCAAGCCATGCAGTCCCTACCTCGTGGCGAAAATTATCAGTACCTGAATGCAGTGAAATATGCGGTGTCAGATTTTATTCCGTTTCTCCGATGGTCAAGGTGTAGAGTTTCAGTTTCTGCTGTGTGTTTGGTAATAAATTCCATCTGTGGATTCGTCAGGAACTGGTTTTTGTACGTTAACTTGTGTGCGGTTGTGCTTAAAGAGTAAGTAGGAATATCTCCTAAACTCATCCTTAAGGGGTTTTGTTAGTAACCTTTTGGCAATCCGGAAGCTCTTTCAGCATAAATAATTACGTATTTCTCCTTTAGTTTATGAACCATCACATAGTCACGTTACCAGTTTCTGCCTTCTCCATCCTGGTGCTTTCCTTTATCACTGTATACTTTTATTATAGCTACGAAGTCCATTAAATGTAATTTTTTAAGAAAGTTGGTTTGAGTGTATGTTATAAGAAATTTGGCCACTGAATTATTTCAGTTTTGGATCGTTTATTGCCCCAAACTTGATTTCGGAAACTTCACAGTAATATCAGCTTCTTACAGCACCTTCTCAGGCCCTTCACAGCAGTGCTGGTGGCTCCTCCAGAGCAAGATGCGCTGTTACACCAAATAATTAATGAGAACATAGATCTTTGGCAAGTTCTTTATTGGGGATTGGTACAGGATGTGGTTGCTCACGGTGGGTATTTCGTGCCTAGTGGTGAAGTCATTTATTAACTGAAGTTACTAGATGGCCAGTCTGGTAACCTTGCCAGCACAGGGCTTCAGAAAGAGCTCGGTGTCCTTCATGTCCTGCTCGTGGTTCGTAGAGCGGAGTAATCCCCACCCTGCGCCCATTTAACATCTTCTTTGCTATTGTTTTTGTGTTGTGTTTGATCAATGCTGGGCAGAAACAGGCATCAGGGCCAGTTTCCACTGGCAGGGACTGAGAGCCAGATGAAAACACCTGGTTTACCGTTCCCTTCCAGGTTTTAGGCTTACTCTGATTTGACACCTATATCATAGGATTTACATTTTTAATCCTTTGTCTACAGGGTGCTCAGTCAGCACAGAGATGCTGCTCCATCAGCTCACTGCTGGCAAACAAAACAGGTAAAAGATAGTTAGAGCCACGTTAGCTGTGATGTTCCCAGCGTCCTGGGTGCCACGTGGACCTCTTGTTGTCCTGATTCAGCGTGGCTGTTCTTAGGACTGTGCTCAAGCTTTCTCTCCTAGTTATTTAGGTTGGTGGGTCCTTCTAGAGGTCTTTGGTCCTGCACCCAGCTCAGCATAAGGTCAACGTTCCAGGTAGATCATGTTTGCTCTGACTTTGTCCGCTTGAGTTTTTGAGATCTCCAAGGATGGAGATTCCAGTGTTTCACCATTCTGAGACCTCTCCCCCTCTCCACCCTGAAATTCAATTAGAATTTCCGTTGCTGCAACTTGTGACTTTGCCTCTTGGTCTTTTATCTGGGAAGAGTCATAGACAAGGGGAACACCAATTTGAAGTTCTTCTCTTTCTAGCAAAGTTTTAGGCAACCTGTAGGCAGAGCATAATGTTTCTGAAAATCCATGATAAATTCTTTGGCAAAACCTAGGAATCAATTCAAGTAACCGCCAAGGAAAGCTTTCCTGCACAAGCAGGTAGCTTCTGCTGGCATAACCAACTAGATTCTCTGATTAAGAGTTTTAGCCTGGCTTCTGTAGAACTACCGAAAGATTAATAAGTGTACCTACACAATTTTCTATTTACTTCTCTGTCTTTGTAAAGTATAAAGTGGCTATTGATAAAAATTTGCCATGGGTATTAAGATTTGCGGAGTGGGAAATGGCTATGCCGTTACACAGAAGGTTCTGACACCTTTGTGAACTGTTGTCTCTTCTGACATTGGGTTTGTGCAACCATAATAAAATTTTACGTGTGGGAGGACTGAGAGTAAACCATTCCTTCCTGAAAGCAGCAACTCTGAAGAAGACTTAAGTGGTCATAACAATCCTATGTCTAGATGGCACTCTTTAAATAAAGGCGAAAAATGGGACAGGTACAGAGAACTGCTAATTACGGTTAAAGGATACAGAAAATACAGTCTCTCTACTGTCTGGAGGGGGAGGGAGGGCGGGGAGGAATAATGAAAAGAAGATGAAGTACCTTCAAACGGTGAAAATACTGAGGACTGAAGGACCGTTTCTTCCTTTGGTGCACAAAGATGTATCGGAAAAAAAAGTAGCACAAAGCTGAAGTGAGATATATTCAAACTAGATGTGGTCTTTAAACACGAGCTGATGTAGCACTACCCAAAATTCTAAGGGGAGAGGCAGGTTCTCTAGCTGGCTAAAATATAGAATCATAGAATGTTAGGAGTTGGAAGGGACATCTAGAGATCATCTAGTCCAACCCCCCTGTCAGAGCAGGATGCACAGGATGGTGTCCAGGCGGGTTGGGAATATCTCCAGAGTCAGAGACTCCACCATCTCTCTGGGCAGCCTGTGCCAGTGCTCTGCCACCCTCAAAGGAAAGAAGTTCCTCCTCATATTCAGATGGAACTTCCTACGATCAAGTTTGTGCCTGTTACCTCTTGTCCTGTCACTGGGCACCACTGAAAAAAGCCTGGCCCCCTCCTCCTGGCACCCTCCCTTTAAGGATTTGTAGATATTGGTGAGATCCCCCCTCAGTCTGCTCTTCTTCAGACTAAAAAGACCCAACTCCCTCAGCCTTTCCTCAGAAGAAAGATGCTCCAGCCCCCTCATCATCTTCATGGCCCTTCGCTGTCCCCCCTCCAGCAGTTCCCTGTGCTTCTTGAACTGGGGAGCCCAGAACTGGACCCAGGACTCGAGTTGTGGCCTCCCCAGGGCAGAGTAGAGGGGGAGGATAACCTCCCTGGACCAGCATCATCTCTAGATGCTATCTAGACGTCCAGTTAAAAACAAGCTATTGAGTAAAACTGAAGGGACTCTTACCTATAAGAGGCCAGTCTAAATGGTGTAATGATCCCTTCAGCCCTGAGCTCTGTGAATACATTTAGCTTCCTGAGTTTCCCTCGGGAAATATTTGGGATTTTTGCTCTGTTAGGGGTTCAGGAGTTGTTGAAAAGGGTTATTCTCTAGTCTGCTGCATTTTTTTCTCCTGCTATGCTGCAGCTCAGGCTGCCGAGACAAAAATTAAAAGCAATTAGGAATGTCAGCAGTGCTCATTCTTCTTATTAGGAGATTTGACAGTTCCCTGCAGTTACGGCACGTCCCTGAGCGTATCAGTGTAGCTGTGCTGAAGGTGAGCAAGGGGAATCATAGAATGGTTCAGGTTGGAAGGGACCTTAATGACCATCTAGTTCCACCCCCCTGCCCTGGACAGGGACACCTCCCATTAGACCAGGTTGCTCCAAGCCCCATCCAACCTGGCTTTGAACACCTCCAGGGATGGGGCAGCCACAGCTTCCCTGGGCAACCTGAATGATCTCAATCTGGATGTGACATGACAGTAGAGTCGTCTATCTGGACATGATTCTGATGGGTCACATTCTTGCAGTCCTTAAGACAGGTTCAGCGCTAAACTTGTGAATATTCAGCTGCTTTTGCTGCTCCTGAGTGACCTGCCAACACCTTTGGAAGCTCTGACCAAGTCCTTATTGCCACCGTCTGTAAAATGGCCTTTCGCTTGGCCTTGTCCTCTGCAGAACGGGGCATGGCGCGTGAGACACCAGCGTGTTTCAAACCCTGACGAGCGCCAGGGGACTGTGGCAGGATTTTTGGGATGCTGGTTGCTTCCCAGCCACTGCTCACCTTCCGGGGCAGAGCGCTCCCGTTGCCCGTAAGGGCAATCTGCTTTCGTCGTCCTCAGCCTGATTTCTCTTGGCAGCCAAACTGGATGCGGTTGACAGATTATGTCTGAGAAGGGCTTCGGTAATTGCTCGTTCTGTTCGGTGACTGTGTCAGTGACAGATGGTCGCACTGAATGTTTAAAATGTTCGGGACCCCTGGATGATCCCTAAGCTTATGAATGACAAACTTTGCCAACATTTCTGTTGTCTATTAGCAGAAGAATTTAAAACGTTTCCTTGAATTACTATTTTTTCCCCAGTGTCTTTGGCGTGTTTTGCTGGGTTTGTACTTTCCCGAAACATTCTCTTTTCTGGTTTGTGGTTGGTTGTTTTTTTTTTTTCTTATTAAAGAAATTCTCAAGATGTTAGTACAGACTGGCATAAGTAAGTGCCAACTGCTCTTGCAGACTTGTTAACAAATTTATTTTTGCCTGAGAATGGCACATATGGCCCAGAGCGGAAATATTAGGGTCTGTAGTCTTTGTAAGGGCTGGCAGATATTGGCTTAGAAGAAACAGGAGTTGGGTCACTCATAAATTTCATTTTTATTTTTATTGCCGGGAGGACTTCTCAATTTTTATTTTTACTTTTTTCCAAAGTGATGGTCATCAATCATTTAACAAGCCTGTGACAGTTCCAGAGTTGCAAAAAAAGAGGTGGTGGGAAAGTCACCAAGTTATTTATGGCATCCCTTTATTGCGGTTTAGTAGCTGCGAACAACGTCAGTCGGCTTGTGCGACCCGTCGGAATTTCACGGACCACAAATTGCCTGCAAACCTTGGTGTAGGCTGGGTTGGCTGGGTAGGAGACAGTCTGCAGGGTGGGAGTTCGATGCTTTTTCTACTGAGCCCTGCGTCCTTGTTTTACAAGACTTACAAAACCAATCTGTAAGGAAGACGTGCTCGCTCTTACACGCTGATGGTTAATTTTTCCCACCTTTGAAGACTTTGACATCGTTGTCCTTTCCAGGTAGCTTATTGATCCCGCAAACTCATGACATTTCTACAGGTTCCTTCATCCCCCTCTTGCTCTGATGAGTGGTGTGGGTTTGTGGCACATTCCTGTCCACATACAACTGGATTCTTGTACTATTCCTACAAGTGCATTTGTGGGTGGCAGAGCACTGGAAGAGGCTGCCCAGAGAGGTGGTGGAGTCTCCAACTCTGGAGACATTCCCAACCCACCTGGACGCCATCCTGTGCAACCTGCTGTAGGTGGACCTGACCTGGCAGGGGGGTTGGACCAGATGATCTCCAGAGGTCCCTTCCAACCCTGACCATTCTATGATTTCATGTCAGTAATAAGACAAGGTTTATGTTTGTAAAAAGCTTCTGATGGTCTTTCAAAACACATCCAGGTTCTGGCGTAGCATCTGGTGCAAAAGGGGCAGCGTCAGCCAAGGAGTATGGGCCAGGATGGACAAATCTTTTTTGACGCTATGTCAGATTTTTTTCTTGCTCTTTTTTGTTTTTTCCCCCCTTTTTTCCCCTTCTTTTTCTTCAGCAAGTTTATCACATTGGATCAGATTTGTATATTCAGCCAGCGTATGCAGCAAACTGGCTTTAAAATGATGTTCTTGCTGTTGCAAGCCATTCTGATGGATGTCTGGATAATTGTCCTATCTGCATATGCGGAAAGGAGAAGGAAATGATTACATCCCCGGCCTTATTTAAAGGAGTGAAGGTTGTTCTCAAGATCTAGAGAGAGGAGATTGGCGCAGCAAGGATACATTTAAATCAAATCAGTAAATTAATCAACATCTTGTTATGGTTGCGTAATGTGCTACGTTTAATTAGGGGGGAAAAAACTGAAACTGATGTGTGCGTGTACATATATATGTATTTTGGGGAATAATTCAATACAGCTGGACTATGCGGTTGCCTGAGATACCGTAGGAAAGGGTAAGTTTTCCACCATTTGTCAGTGGGAGATGCAGGAGGATTTAGAGCTCGAGGTGTCTCTGACCAGAGCACATCGACAGCCCTCACTGCTTTCCCTCTCCATATGTGTTTTGGGGTTTTGCTGTTTTGGGAAGACCTGTGGCACCGTTTCGCTGTTTCATACTTAATTTCAGTGACGAATTTGTCAGTGCTGCTACTCCTCATCCTTGGCTTGGAATTTGCAGTCCCTGCGTTTATTTAGTGGGAAAATATTGGAGCAGGTGGTGCTTCTCTCAACCTGCCTTTTTTATTTTTCTTTGATGCTGTATTTTGGAAGTTACGGATTTAGATTTCAAAGTGGCTCCTGAACAAGTTCCTCAGTCCAGAAGTGGATCCTTAAATCAGCAACAATTACATCACCTGAAGGAAATCTTGCTGATGCCAGCCTGGAATTAAACATGCGGAAATACGTCCCCAGCTGGGAGATGGAGAATCCTTTTGTGTTTTCCTGGTGTTTCACACTTTTTTTTTTTTTTGATCAGAACAGTTAGAAGGGTGAGAGCTTTCCAGGGTTAGGGAGTGAAGCGCACCTGCCGTTGGGACGCTCCTTGATGGAGCACATGGACATGGCAGAGCGGGGCCAGGCAGAGACAACCTTGCTTAGCTCCTGGGCAGATCTGGAGAATGGCGTGGACTGCGAACGACCATCCTGCTTCTTTCCTGCAGATCCAGCTTTTTGGGAATCTCTATACCCAGCTGACTTCAGTAGACGTGCCGTAATCCCACTTTTGCACAAGCTCTTTTGCTAAAAGGCTGAGGAACTCAAAAGACTATTTTCATCGCTTCCTCCAAGACTCGTGTATGTGCTGGGATTATCAAAGATGGTTTTCGCTTTCAGGGAAAGAAGTAATGTATAAAAATACTCATTTTTAAGAAGCCCTCTGCAGGTGTTGTATCCGATGCGTGTTTGCTGGGCACCGAGAGGGAGCTGTTATTGCCATACCGATTAGGAAAGCCAAACCAGACACCATGGAGCTCACCAGGAAGCAGCCGAGTGTGCCAACTTCAGCAACGACCGCAGACGTTGCCGAAACGGCAGAAATACGCAGCATCTTTTGGCCTCTTTCCATGCTATCCATGTTAAAATGTATTTGTATTGGAGGAGACTTGAAAGCTCTGACCACCGCTGGGAAACCGTCTGTGGTTTGACCGCCTCAAGTGCTTGTGATGCTCTTTTTCTTCCCTGGCGTAGCTGCTCCAGGTTATTTGATCCAGTGTTTTGGAGAGTCAGTCGTGGGGTTGATGGCTCTGCAATAAGACAGACTTCTAGCAAAGGTTTCTCTGTTTCAACATGCTGCTCTTCATTGTCTAAGATAAATGGAGAGATTCAGTACTTCTGAAAGTTACTGGGTTTTTTCCCTCTTTCTATTAAAATGGACCAAGTAAAGCCAAGGAGAAGGAAAGATGGTACCCATCTGGTTTACCCAGCGGGATATGAGCATTGTCAAAGACCACTTTGGCCTTGAACTTTGGGCTGGTGTTACTGGACTTCCCTGACATGAGTTAAGCTGGTAACACCAGCCCAAAGTTAAAAGTCAACTACTTCAGGTGTGCGGCCCCTACCATGACTGTCACTTCCATCTCGGTGGTTAAGTGCTTCTACATAGAAAATATTCCATGTGGGAAGGTCACATCCAGGTGAGCCGAGGGTAATGTAAGGCTTTTTCAGCGTCGTGTTTTCTCTGTGTGCAACGTGGAGCTGGGATGGAGTAGATGCTCTTTTCACAGCAGTACTGGGGTTTTAGGATTTGTTGTTTGCAAGACTCCTGGTTTGCAGGATTTGTTGTTACCAAATGCATCTGATTTGAAAACCACAAGTACTTTGCGACTGTTGCTTGAGCTTTTTGCAGCGGTGGCGTATTTTTGGGGGTGGTTTCCTTCTGTCAGCAGCTCTCCGCTCCCATTTGTAGGCGCCAAGTTGTCCTTCCCTTGCCGCGGTGTTTGGAGTCTGCAATTCTGGAAGAGACACCATTATGCAAAATCAGTGGAGGTTTTGTCGAATATTGTTCTCAAACGATGTTATTATTTAATTGGCAGTCTGTTACCTGACGTCTTTCACTGGCCTCCAGGACTCTGCTTTCTCATTATGTTAGTTTTGGGAAATATTTTAATGACTCTCACTCCTTACAGCGCCGGCCACCGCGGTGGCGATGATGAAGTCGGATGACCTTAGGAAAGGGAGTAAAAGAAAGGGGCTGGAATTCAGTAGCGCTGAATGCAGGGTCATGCACCTGGGGGTTGATAACAGAAATTTCGGCTCTAAACTAGGAGCTAATCAATTGGAAATGGTGGAAGATGAAAAGTGGTACTAGTTGATTACAGAATGACTGTGAGCTGCCAAAGCGATGCTGCTGGGGAAAAGGCAAATGCCACCCAGGCAGGGTATTTCCAGCAGAGACTGGAAAGTATTAATGTCAATGTAAATAAGTCACTGATTGGATGTTGTCTGAAATATTGGATGCGGTTTCTGGCTGCTTATATGGGGGGGAAAAAAAGAGACTGTTTCATGCTGGAGTAAAGCGGTCTGAAAGGTGCTACAGTTGCCTACAGAAGGTATCGGGCACCTTGAAGAGGTGGTAAAAAACCTCTTGGCTGAAAAATGCCGTTGCCACAAATAGGAATAAACTGGCCAAAAAGCAATTTAACCTGGAAACTGGAAAAAGGTTCTGACCAAGTAGAGAAGTGAGGTCTCAACAGCGCCGGCAAGAAATTTGGTTTGAGCGTGAGGTAGGTGTGAAGAGGGAGATGCAGGAGGCTGTGTTCAGGGGAGCTGAAGGGTGAACTTAATGACCCTGGAAAGCCCTTCCAGTTTTTTGTCCATATTTGACATGCTTCAGGTTTTTAGTTCAGTTTGTATTTAAATGGGGGGGATTTCAAAGCAATTACAGAGAATATTTGCCGGACTTATCCGGAGTTTTCTGTTGTTGGTTATAGCTGCAAATGGAAGAGATGTTGTATTTATTTTAGAAAACAGCTGCTGCTGTTGCCTCTCATAGAAACCAATACGTTTTTGTTGTTACTGAAGCGTTCTTGAAGTCTGAGAAATGATGAAATCTTTAATAACTTTGGGCTTGCCTGCATTCTCCTGGGCTCTTGGCAAATATCAGGTGGTGGCGGTGCTGTTGAGATTGCGTTGGGAACAGAAGATGTATCATACCAAAACAGCCCCCAAATAAAAATCCTCCAAAACTGCTGAAATCACGAGAGGTGGTTGACTTTGAAATAGTCCGTAATTACTGAGCCTGTAACTGAGAAAGTGCTGTCTGCGTTCAAGAGCTCTAGTCAGTCTAGGGGGGAAAAAAAAAAAAAAAAAGCTGAAAGACCCAGCATTACATAAATAATGAAAGAGCTAAAAATGCCTTGGTTTTGTAATGTAGATGAAGGCAAGGTGTCATGACAGGAACACATTTACATATTAGAATTATTTAATTATGGTATCTTGTCCTCTAAAGAAACAAAATGATCATGAATATGCATGTCTTCAATTAAAATATTAATGGCAGACTGAGACTTTGGTTTTTTAGGTCTCCAAACACCCATAAACAGTTTTATTTAAACGCAATGAAGAGTGGAGGTCAAAAAGAAATTGCCCTTTTGTTTTCAGGTTGCAGAGAGGCTGGTGTTCTCCTTGAAGACAGGAGGACATTATTTGCTCTGCATTTATTCCGTGCTACATTTCGCAGAGAGTCTTGTGGGTACCTCTGCTGCGCCCCCACGTCTGGCTGGAGCTGCTTGCTGCTCCCAGAGCATCCCGTTGCCATGCTGAGGACTTGGGGACATTGATTTACCCTTATGCAGACTTGAAACCACCCTCAAAGACAGTACAGCAATGCTGGAGTGAGTCCAGAGGAAGCCCTGGAGATGATCCGAGGGGTGGAGCCCCTCTGCTGGGAGGACAGGCTGGGAGAGTTGGGGTTGTTCAGCCTGGAGGAGGCTCCAGGGAGACCTTAGAGCTCCTTCCAGTATCTGAAAGGGGCTCCAGGAAAGCTGGGGAGGGACTCTGGATCAGGGAGTGGAGCCATAGGACGAGGGGGAATGGTTTTAAACTGGAAGAGGGGAGATTTAGATGAGATATTAGGGAGAAATTCTTTGCTGTGAGGGTGGTGAGCCCCTGGCCAGGGTTGCCCAGAGAAGCTGTGGCAGCCCCATCCCTGGAGGTTCAAGGCCAGGTTGGACGGGGCTTGGAGCAACCTGGTGTGGTAGGAGGTGTCCCTGCCCAGGGCAGGGGGTTGGAACTAGATGGTCTTCAAGGTCCCTTCCAACCCAAACCATTCTGTGATTCTATGCTTTGTATTTTCAGTCTGTAGGTGCAAGTTACCACCTCTGCCTATGACATATGTACAAGGTGGCTTTTTCGTGCAGGTCTCGGCTAGTTACGATGATCTGTGGCCTCTTCAACTGTACCCATGTCACTTCTCCAGTGTCATTACAATGAGCATGCTTGGTGTCATCAGAGAAATTAAATTAAACCCTCTTGCCGGCTTTAAATTAAGGAAGTTGAAGGTTTCATTGGTAACTAAATGTATCCGATGGCAGGCAAGGTAGGAAATATTTCCAGCTTGTAAATAGTTTTAACGAAAAGAAAGAAAATCTTGAAATAGTAACACATAATGAAAGGTTGCTCCGAAAGTGTTCAACTAACCCTCACCACTGATTTTGCTAATAAGGAGCGATTCCTTTAAAAATAACCAGACAGAAGAGATCCAGCATTTTTTATTTATCGGCAGGGAGGAGGGTGTACATTTCATTTGTATGAACAAAAATAATTAAACTGCTCAGGGTGAACGATTAACTAAATGGATACAAGCCTTTTGGCTGTTACTTTGTGTGTAACTAAGCACGCTGTAGAAATAACTGAAACCCTGCTCTTCTGTGGTTAAGTTAGGGGCTGTGGCGCTGTTTGAGATAAAACCAGACTTCCCGGGGCTGGATCGGAAACCGGGAGAGACTCTCCTGGCCCCCAAGGCAGCGAGTTGGGATCTGCTGCAGCATCTGTAGCGGGTCCCTTTGCACTTATCCCGGAGGCTCAGTGGTGACCTCAGTGTCTTAAAGGAATTAGTGACAGGGAGGATTAGACACAACGCAGCGCGTGTTCGGGTCTGGAAATGTGTTGGTTGGTAGCTCCGCTCCCTGCGTTGAATCCATGTTTTGCTCCCTCTGTCGCAAAAGCCCAGGTGCTGCAAGGAGCCATGTCGTAGGAGTTATATCTGTAGTCAAGCATTTCTTCTTGCTTTAATAAAACGAAGCAAATTCATACATCTACTTGATTTATAATTCTATTTTAGGTACTTTTAGTGGTCAGTGCCTTTATTTGCGAAAGGACAACTGTAATTCTTTATGCATTACCCGCTACATAGACATGTACCGCTAACAAAGCTGCTGAAATAAAAATTTTTTTGTTGGAATTTGACTGCCAGGCAGAAAGTAAGGAAGCCAGAAAGATCCCTTGGCCAACAGAATGAGATCGGTTTTGCTCACCTGGTCATAGAAGAGGGACGTTGAACTCCAAAAGCTTTATGGTCATTTTTTTGTTCAGACTCAATTTAATGTACAAGTTCTAGACCTCTGTCTAAAAAGGAGTGTTCTTAGTTTTGTTAAAGCCCCTTTTCTCAAGAGTGTATGTGGAAAATCGAGATGAGTCTTTATGGATGCAAATGGGTGATGGGTTTACGCTCTGCCCATGGTCTTGAGCTGCTGGAGGCAACACCAGCTCCATGCTGGAGGTCACATTACCGCCTGGCACGCTCCTGTGCCTGAGATAGTAACTCCCTTCTTCTGGCAGTATCCATAGGAACTCATCCATGTAGATATGCCCATAAAGAAATGCGTTTCAGTTGAGTCAACCCTGACTTGGACAGTATCTTGTTTTTTGTAAGGCTTCCATTGCATGAGGTGACTGAAGACTGTAGCATTTTGTCTCAATGACCCGGCTAGTGAGCAAATGCTTGTCGTTTTTAAGAGAGTTTTGACTTTTTATGATATTGTTGCCTGTGGTGTAGGTCTGGGTGGTGTCAAACGGTGCGACAGCAGAAGATTTTGTGCCTGAGAGCTCTTGGGATGTCTCCTCTGGTTTTTTGGTGTGTGCCGGGGAGAGCCCAGGTCCATCTTCGTGAGAATTCCCGTTGTGTCACCTCTTGGCCGTGCCACAACCGCTTTGGCCACCTTGTGTCCCAGCTGTGCTGAAGGTATCTGCCAGTGCTTGAGATGAAGGTGATGTCCAGAGTGAAGTGTTTTGAGGGATGGGAAGCAACTACTGCCTATTTATTTTGCATCACCACCTACCTCAATATCGCATCTGTAATTCAGCGTCCAGTTGTCCGAGGTGTGAATAAGCATGGGGTTTGGGTTTTTATTTAAAAACCAGAAAAGCTAGCGGAAGCATGGGCTGGTTCTGCCAAAGCTGTGAGGAATATCATCCTAAATGGTTGCACCGCAAAAAATTTTGGAGGATTCAGGGGAGCATTTGACCACAAAGACTGTTGGAGGATTCAGGGGAGCATTTGATTTGCTAAGCAAAGTGTTGGGGAGATTTTGAAGAGTGATTTAGAAAAAAAATCAACAAAAAACAGAGGAAAGATGCTGTAAGTGGTAAGCAACGAGCAGAACGTTGAGATATTTTTGAACTCCTTCCATACTGAACCGTTTTGCAGGGTTTGGTGGCAAAATTCAGACCTTTTTGCTTGCAAAGAGTTAAATGCAGTTCTTGACAGCCGGGGCATGAACGCTGCACAGACATTCTTGCATTTGTTTTGAACTTTAAAAAAACAACAGTCTGATTAGTTGGAGCAGGTTTTCCCTGAGGGAAGACTAGAGAGTGTAATTTCATTACAAAATACAGTGCTTGGAGATGAACTGGAGTTGGAATATTTTTTTTTTCCCCCCCCTCACCCTAAGGGATTTGACATTTCTATTTCTTGACATTTCTCTCATTGTTAGACTAGCTTCTTTGTGCTGCTTTTTCTTCCCCCCTCTCCCCTGGTGAAACTGTAGCTGTCTCCTTGAAGCTTGGAGCGTCTTTTCTTGTAGGTAAAACTGGTAATAGTTTGAATTAGTTCAACAAGCAGATGGTTGGAAAAGGAGGCTACGCTATAGCGTGTAAGCGTGTGGCACTGGGACATGTGGTCTGCTGCCAAATAAAGAATGAAGCAATAGTCCCTTGAACATGGGTATATTTAAAAATGTCATTAGAAAGCAATGTTACGTGGCAAAAAGAGAGATGTAAAAATAGTAATGGGTTACTCCGAGGTCTGGCTTAAGGTATGTTAAGTAGCACCTGAGACCATTTTGTTCCTGCAGCCAGTTATTTTAAGAAAAAACGGATGCTTGTACAATGTTTTTCTGATTTCAGCTGCTGCTTCGTTCTTTTCTGCAGTCTCCGCGTTAGAATCATAGAATCACTTAGGTTGGAAGAGACCTTCAAGATCATCGAGTCCAACCATCAACCTCTGCCAAAACCACCCCTAACCCATGTCCCTCAGCACCACGTCTGCCCGTCTTTTAAATACCTCCAGGGACGGCCATTCCACCACCTCCCTGGGCAGCCTGTTCCAATGCTTGAGAACCCTTTTGGTAAAGAAGTTTTTCCTAATATCCAACCTAAACCTGCCCTGGCACAACTTGAGGCCATTTCCTCTTGTCCTGTGGCTTGTTCCTTGGGAGAAGAGACTGACCCCACCTGGCTATAACCTCCTTTCAGGGGGTTGTAGAGAGTGAGAAGGTCTCCCCTCAACCATCTCTTCTCCAGACTAAACAATCCCAACTCCCTCAGCCGCTCCTCACAAGACTTGTTCTCCAGACCCCTCACCAGCTCCGTTGCCCTTCTCTGGACATGCTCCAGCCCCTCAATGTCTCTCCGATGCTGCGGTGCCCAAAACTGAACACAGCACTCGAGCTGCGGCCTCACCAGTGCTGAGTACAGGGGCACCATCACTTCCCTGCTCCTGCTGGCCACGCTATTCCTGATCCAGGCCAAGATGCCATTGGCCTTCTTGGCCACCTGGGCACACGCTGGCTCATGTTCAGCCGACTGTCCACCAGGACCCCCAGATCCTTTTCCCCCAGGCAGTTTCCAGCTGCTCCTCCCCAAGCCTGTAGCGCTGCCTGGGGTTGTTGTGACCCAAGTGCAGGACCCGGCACTTGGCCTTGTTGAACCTCATCCCATTGGCCTCAGCCCATGGATCCAGCCTGTCCAGGTCCCTCTGCAGAGCCTTCCTGAAGGGCACGCCACGTTGTGTTCTGGTCACAGGAAAGAGTCCTCTGGTAGAGTTCACGGCATTCCAGCCATCCACCGCTTTCTGCCGGCACAGGGATGTTGGTTGGGGAGGTGAAGAGGGTCTTATCCTCTGCGACCAAAGTCCCCGCTGTAATCACAGCTCTGCAGGAAAAGAGATTTAACCGGTTGTTGCAGTGCTCGCTTTGCTTTAGTGGTATAAAGCTATTTTACATTAGACAGAGGTCATCGTTTGAGACCAGGTGGTTTCCAGGCTTATTTTGATTCCTCCTAATATTTCACCTGCTCAAGTGTGACAGATTTATTTATTTATTTTTTTGCAGTGGTGGGAAAAACCTTCTCACCCTCAGCTGCTGGTGAGAGGCACAGAGTCATCTTGATGCCTAAATCCTTTGATTTATTTATTTTCTTTTTTACTGCTCTGAAAAACAGCTTGGAAAACTGAGCCAAGCATCAGCCCTCCTCCCCAAACCCCCTCGCCCATTATTAAGAAGGATAGAAATTCTGCCTTAAGAAAGAGCAAACAAGTTTTTCCTGGTACTTTTATTGGTTTAATTCAGATTTTAGAGGTTGAAGCGTGGGCATCGTGATTGCCAAGTACGTGCTTGTTGGGCGACGCCGGCCGATAACTTCCCTCTCCGTGCCCCACCACGGGGCGCCTTGCCCTGGGAGTGCGAGATGGATCTTGAAATTCTCTGGGAGGTGGGAAACCTTTTAGATCTGTGGCTTCTCCTGTGATGTGGGACCCTTTGTATTACCGTGTGTCGCTCCGAATAACACCGCTCTTTTCCTGGGTTGGAATTTGGCTGTTTTCCTCAGTTGTACGGAGCCCTTGTCGGGGGGAAAGGGAGGAGGGGGAAGCACTCGCTCAATACTCCCTCCATCTTCTGCTTCTCGTTTTTCTTGATGAACAGGAGTTTTCAGAGAAAGTTTTGTGGCTGTTTGAAGCTGAAAGGTTGGGACCACGGCAGAGGGGGACCTCTGAACTCGGCGCTCCTTTCAGATGCAGAATGACTTACATCTATTTTTTAAAGGGAGAACGCTGGATTCGCAGCCTACAACACAGCTTGGAGATACCCTTGTCCAGGCTTTTTGGTGTTACTGCAAGAGGAAGTTTCCACACTTCGGGAATGTGTTCCGAGGTGCAGGAATAACTTTGGGTTGTGCCCGTTCCTTTGCTGTCTTTGAAGGTATGAACTTGATGCCAAGGTTAATTTTTGCTTTCGTGGTTTTTCGCTGCTCTGCAGTAGCGTGTGCCCTTCTGCTTCTTGTGACTGAACAAAAGAGCACATATTTCCTTTACTTGTGAAATTAGAATACAAAGTATTCCAAGATGTAGGTAAGACTCTTCTGAGCTACGTAGCCACTAGCTGGATCAGCAGAAAACACAAATTTTTTTTTTTTTTTTTTTTTTCTGATGAAGCTGAAACGTTCAAATCTTGGCTGCTTTAGCCTATGACTGGTGAATGTTTTTAAGTAAAATTTAAAATAAGAAAATTGGTGGTACTTGACCAGTTTTTTCAACGTGTACCTTTTGAGCTTTTCTTATCCTTGCTACCTGCACAGCGGCAGCAGCAGCAAGTGAAAAGAAAAAAAGAATTTAAAGAACTCTCTTAAGGAATTTCTGTAAAATGGAGCTCATAAGAGTTCTTGGTCATTGCTTAGGAGGAATCTTAAGTTTCCTGTCTATAGAAATGTACAGAAACATACGTGGAAAGGGCTGGTCGTTCATTTTTCTAGAGTTTGTTATATTAGATACAGCGCGAGTCTGACATATTGGCTCCTGTGAAATGGTGTTTTATTAAAGCCGTCAGGTTATTCTTGGGCGAGCAATGGCTTTGATTAAGCACTGTATTAGGGTCATATCCTAGAATAACAGCATTTCCAAATCCCTGGCTGCATTTGAAAGAAGCGTGATTAAAGTTCTGGCTGGTTTTCCTGCAATTGCTAATGCCTGCTGAGGGTTGAGGGACCCTCCTTTTTATTGCCGCTTGAGTTCTGTTACAGCCCCGTGTGATTTGGTGCCAATATCGGTCACGGTCTCTGGGGGGGGAAGCGGTTTTGCATTAAAATGCAAGAAGTAAAAGCTGTAGCAAAATTAAGGCAAGGGTCTAGAATTCGCAGCGCCGCTTAAATAGCCATGATGTTGGTTGTTTTCTAAAGTCTTAATTCATCTTTGATTGAATTTCAGACAAAACAAAGCGAGGAGGATAAGGAGGTGGGGAAAACCCATCTAAAAGAGATTATGGATGAACAGGTTGAAAAATGCTGCCTGACAGGTCATACTCCCAGCAAGCGGATAATTTCTGCTGGCGCGGGGACTCGGTGTGTGCATTTTGTGCACTGGCATGGACAATCCGCTTTGGTTCCCTTGGGGAAAACCCATATTATTAGTAGGGATCATTCTGCATATTGCTGGGAAATGAATTAATTCACACCAGCGTACGCACAGATGAGGAGTGAGGACGTTCTTTTGTTTTTACGCCTTTATAGAGGCATCCCAGTGTTGAATAACCAAGTAGGATTTATTTTGCCTTGTTTTTACATGTCAAATTTGTAACATTTTCAAGACTTGTCAAAAGATTGGCAAATTGATCTTCATTAGAACTGATGCATTCATTAATACGTGGAAAACAAGTCTATGACAGCTTTCTTGGACAGCATGTTGGATACTGTAGTCCCAGCTGTGTACACGTTCTGCATCCTCTGTTTCCTTCCTGCGTGCTCATGTTGAAAAATGAAGTGTTTCTGTAGATGTATACTTCTTCTAGAAGACCATACAACGTTTCACACTGATTATTTCAATAATTTCCTCATAGTGGGCTGGTAAGAGGGGCTGCCCCACTGTAGAAGTGGGTGAGTTGGAGATGCTGCTTGTCCAACGTCACGCCATGAGCTCACCAGGTTTGTCTCGCCGAAATACCGATTCCTTGGTCTAAAATGACCGTGAGCTTTTAAGTATTAAAAAAGAAGATGAAATGTGGGAAGTTTTAGAGTTAAACAGTTTATAAGAATATAAACCAATAAATGACTGTGTGTCAAGCTATATCTTTGTCTTACTTCACTTGCTTTCTCTGTTTGCTCAGTGGGTTGGTTTTTTTTTCTTCTGACATTAAAACTGAATAGAAAACATGTCAGGAATATAAAAGATTCAGGTAGGAGCCATTTGCCGCTACAGGAGATAAGCTAAAGAAAGAAAGCTTCGAGAAGAAAATAGCTGAAAAGTGAATGCGGTGTGTAAGTAATCACAGTTCATTAGCTCGAGCATGTTTTCTGGCTTCGGATAAGGATTTATGCTGCAGCCGCACTTTGGAAGAGCTTACATCTGTACACAGTAGTTCTAGGGAAACCGAGAAAATAGTAAATATGGAAGCTGACAAATACATTAATCAAAGTGCCTGCCGCTGAGTTGCGTGGCCTGGGGAAAAAAAAAAGAAAAAAAGAGAGAGGAGAAAGAAAAGTATGCATTTTAAACAAATTCCGTAGCTGAAAGGGGACTTTACATATGTGGCTGACACGCTGATCAAGTGATAAAGTAGAGTCAAATTGAACCTCAACCTTTTGTACAGTCTGTGAAAGTGAAGGCTCGCTGCAGTTTTTCAAGGCAGATGGAGTGTGAGCAACTAATAAATCAGGTTTTGAAACATTAAAGAGCAACTTATTTAAATGCATATGGTGTTGGATCTCAGACGAGACGGTATAGGAGAGCGTGAAAGGATCGGGCATGGGAGCGTCGGCGGAACAATATGTCTGCGCACCACCTATGTGACTGCATCCAAATCAGCTTCTTGTCCCCAAGTCCTGCGATGTCGTGACTGAAGGCCGATGGCAGTCGGTCAGAAGCAAGCAGGAAAAGCTGTTTCAGGCAGAAATCCCAGGCGGTGATGGGAATAGGTGGTGCGGGCAGTTCGGTAGGTTGGAGCCATATTCTGAAATGGAAAGCTCAAGTCCAAGCCTGAATTTCAGAACAGTGAATAAAACCTTTGTTCTTTTTTGCCTACAGCATTTCTCAAAATAGCTTTACCGGGGGAAGGTGGGAGTTGCTATTTCAATTCCCCTTTTGGGAAACCAAAACACAGAAGCCCGCTCGGGGTCGCAGAGGCCGCATTAGACCCATGACTCGAATCCAGATCTGCGCTAGTAAAAACTTCTCTACGAAGTCTGGGTTGCATGATCCGCCTCGGCTGCCTGTTGATTTCTGGATTGAATTTTTAAGATATTTGATAGCGATGTGTGTTCTCGTGGCTGGGAACTCGGTACCTGCAGGGAACAAAATGCCATGCTGCTGTCTGTCCTCAGGGTGCTCGTGCTCCCTTGGAGCAGAGAGGTCATTTGTGGCAGCTGTTGGAAATGTTTTTTTTCCTTCAGCGTGGTTTGAAGCCGAATGCGCGCTCGGCAAACTTGAGCACAAGCTACAGCCTCTTCCCTTCTTCCCCAGTTTTAAACCTGGAAGGGCTTTGGGATGGTCCGGCTGTCAGACTTGACTTCGGCTGGGATTTTTAGGACGTGGTGGTGACTGACATGGTCCCAAGCCCAAACCAAACGGGGTTGGTGCATATTTTGGAAGCTCTGGACTCCCATGTCTGTAGTGGTCCCCAGCACAACAGCTCTGTGAACTGAGAACCAGCAAGGAGCCCTGCCTGAATTTCTGCACATTTGTCTTTTACCAGAGGAAGGTTTTTTTAGAGTGGAAAGCTGCTCTGCAACCTGTGTTAGGGAGCATCACCCCAGACACTTGCTTCTAGGAGAATTCCTGAGATTATTTTTTTTTTCACTTAAGGAACTATTGCAGAAATAAATGTGATGTACTTTACAACATTAAAGGTCACCTTCCTTGGGTTTTTTCCCCTCAATTCACATCTTTTTTTTGTCTTAATTGCCCCCCCACCTCTCTCTCTCTGTCAAAGAAGAAAAGTATTTCCAAACTACCAGAACGGATTGAAGTGTAGAGTCCGTGTGGTTTGAGGGTGTACCTGTGCTTGGCTATGGCAGTGCTGGTACCTCCTGCGCTGGGTTCAGTGCTGGGGACAAGCGATGGGCAGACTGGGAGGTGGGAAGAGCCTGCTGCCCTTTGGGGCAGTTCTTCATCTCCCAGCTCCCTTCCTACCGCTGCAGAGCCCTCGCCCCAAGGACCGACAGCCAGTGTTTTCCGAGTAGTTAGCCACCTAATTCCCATTGATTTGGGGTGTCGCGTAGTGCCAATGTCATCATCCCTCTGATCTCTGCTGATTTGGGCAGAAGATGGGGTGCCTATGTGTTTTTTAACATCATCCCCTTACTCCTGATGGCCTGGTCGATAAATTCACAGTTGCCACGATTAAAAAAAAAGAGCGTGTGATTAAGAGAAGCAAAGAAGAAATGCAATCTTTCCTCTGTAAGAAACCTTTGCTAAGTTGCTTCTCCCCTCAAGCAAGGAAGTAATCAAGTATTGGCCGGAACTTATTCTTGTCTATCTTGATAATGCGTGGATTTCTTTTTTTTTTTTTTTTTGGCTGGTGCATCTCACCTCCTTCCCTCCCTGCTGGTGCAAGAGAATAGGAGCCCCGTGTGCTCCGAAGTGATAGGACATGAGGAAGTGGCCTCAAGTTGCATCGGGGAGGTTTATATTGGATATTACGAAAAATCCCTTCACCGAAAGGGTGAGCCCTTAATTCAAGCATGCCCTACACCACGTGGGCTCTGCTAAAGCAGGGATCTTCCAGCACTTTGAAAAACGGCCTGCATGTAGTTAAGTTTGGTGATTCAAGAGTGCAGAAGAACTTTAGAGAAGCTCAGTTGTGTCTGTCTCCTTATAAAAAGAACTTAAATGTGTGCGCCAATACGTTGAGTCGCTGCTGCGAATCGGTGTAGCGAACCCATGACTTGGTGCTTGTGTTGCGTGTGGCTTTGTTTAAGGAGTTGCCAGTGTAAGACAATGGAGCCCTAATGTCCAGGAATACGAAAAAGCGGGAGACTTCCATTGCAAACCCCCACAGCTGTGGTTCTGTTACTGCATGGATCAATCCCTCCTTTCTGTTGAGCTCCGTTTTATCATAACCCGCTTTGCTCTCTTGGGGCAGCTGTTGCTTTCTTCCCTTTCACTCGAAACGAGAGTCTGTATTTCTGGACTTCGAGGATGGTTATACAGGTAATGGCTACACTGTTGATCTCCACGTAATCACGAATTTTTGGGAAGGACCGTGCCATCTGACCTGGCTCCGTTTCTCCCACAGGTTTGCTCCACCACTCGGAGCGGAGGAGGCGGCGGCATTGATTTGCAAGCCGTGGTGGTTGCTTGATTGGTGGGGCCTCGAATCCCGCTCCTTTATTCTTTGTACAGTTGCACAGATTAACGTGATGTGGCTCGCTAGGAAAGGCGCTTTGATCCCAGAGAGGCGCCGAAGAACTGCTTGCTACGTGCCTGGAACCCCTTTGGCTGAAAAGTTTGCAGTCGCGGAGAGATTAATGACGTTGTCCTGTGCTAAGACAGGGGACAAGAGCAGAAGGGAGCAAACGGAGCGTTTGCCTACAGTCCTCGTGGTTTGCGGGTTCTTGCAGTTTCCGTTGAGGCTAAATTAATATTTCTTGCATGTTTTGGAAAGGGCTTTGCTTATATCTTTATAATACTTCATTACTTCCTATGATTTTAAAAAGTACAAGGAGCCTCTTAGGGGATGCGGAGCTGCCTCCTCTCTGACGTCTTCACGTCCTTCGTATAAATATTCTATATAAATCTTGGACCTTTACGGAGAAAATTGTTTCCATTAAAAAAAACTCCAACAGACCTCTGGCAGAACCGCAGTAATCCAGGAACAGGAAATAGAACCACTGTGTATTGTCGCTGGTTTTTTTGTGGATTTGTTTAGTTGTTTGGGTTTGTTTTAAATTTAGTGGTAGAGAAGTTAATGTTGGTAAATGAGGAAAAGGCAGGATGTCTCTCAGTATGATCTTTCTTTACAAAATTAGGATCGAGCTTTTTCTATAGACATGGCAGTCCTTGATTACAGAAGGTAACCAGCATCACGTTAATTGCAAAGTTACGGATGAGGAGACTCGTTGCAGTGTGTTCCAGGGTTTTATCTTTAAATGAGGAGCCGTGAGTTGTGTGATGGCGTGTGTCTAACTTAAGGTTTGCCTTGATGCTGTTTCAGTACACAAAATAAGCGTAGCGGTACCGAGAAGTTGTTTAATTCATTCTCAAAGCCCCGTGAGACACTTTCTGAAGAACACTGATCCTTAGCATTTCTATGTTGTGCTTCAAAATGTGTTCCATACGGAGTAAATTAGCAAAGTCCAGGTATACCCCAAATTGTGATGAGCAACTTTGAGCTTGAGTTGCCTCACGGCAGAAGAAAATTCTGTTTTTTCTGGGGAGATCCCTTCTGGGATCCTGTAGGATAGTAGCAGTAAACCTGGGATATCCATCTCTCTGGTGAGACCCCGCCTGGAATACTGTGTCCAGCTCTGGAGCCGCCAACAGAAGAAGGACATGGACCTGTTGGAGCGGGTCCAGAGGAGGTCAGGAAGATGATCCAAGGGCCGGAGCCCCTCTACTGGGAGGACAGGCTGGGAGAGCTGGGGGGGTCAGCCAGGAGAGGAGAAGGCTCCGGGGAGACCTTCCAGTCCCTCAGGGGGCTCCAGAAAAGCTGGGGAGGGACTCAGGATCAGGGAGTGGAGCCATAGGACAAGGGGGAATGGCTTTAAACTGAAAGAAAGGAGATTGAGATGAGATATTGGGAAGAAATTCCCAGCTGTGAGGGTGGTGAGCCCCTGGCCGGGGTTGCCCAGAGAAGCTGTGGCTGCCCCATCCCTGGAGGTTCAAGGCCAGATTGGACGAGGCTTGGAGCATCCTGATCTCGTGGGAGGCATCCCTGCCCAGGACAGGGGGTTGGAACTAGATGATCTTTAAGGTCCCTTCCAACCCAAGCCTTTCTATGATTTTATAAATATTTAAATTTTTAAAATCTTAGGCTGAATGGGAAACTTGAAGCAGCCTTAATATTTGTTCAGACTTTAAACGCGTGCCGAGATTCTGGCTTTCTTGGTAATCTAATGCTTTTTCATATTGAAGCATGACATTTTAGGCTCCATTTCAGAAACATTCATCTGCGTTACTAATGGACCCGTCTCTGACTCCCACTCGCAGCGGTATTCAGGTGGGCACACTTCATTGCTAGCACAGCGTGAGGATATCATTAACTATATGACAAATTTCACTTCACCTCAAAGTTTTTCTTTTTTTTCTTTTTTCCTCGCCCCCCTCATAATTTATTACTAGACAGATTAAATCAGCGAGCTGGTGCTCTCGAGAAGGAACTGCCACAACAATAGGACTTTCTGGCAGCTGTGAAAGTTGGGGGTTTTTTTCCTAGTGCGTACGAAATGCGGCTATTATAGTTTTTTGCCTTACGCTAAAGAAAAAAACAACCAAAAAACCTCAACCGTGCAACCCAAATGAAAGATTTCTGTAGTGTGGCATGGCTGAAGCGACGATGTATACTGGGTCCAGCTGGTTATTGGAGTGCCGTCTACGTCGTGCCGTTGTGCTTCTGGGAGCGTGGGTGTAGTACATGTAGTCAGTCCTGCAGCCAAGGCTTACAGGGAGCTGGCGTGGCAATAAAGTTGAGCACTTACAGGTGAAGGTCTTCGGTGCTCACTGGGAATTAGGCTTTACAGCTCCTTTTCCCTAACAAGGTGGAGAGATTTCTTCTCTTGGAGTCCGCTTGCGTGACGTGGCACGCGGTCTGGACAGCCGGCAGTACGGTATTTGCACGCTTAGCTCCTGTTGGAGAGACTGTGCAAAATGCCTCTCTGATAATCATCTTGATAAGGAGGAAAAAACCCAACAGCAAAGCAAACAAACAAAAAACCTGGCATTTTTTCTACTCCCACTACATCTCCTACCTGTTTTCTGTGGAGCTGCCTGGTATTGGTTTCTTTGGATGAATGATCATGCACCTCCCTGCAAAAGATTGTAGAATCATGGAATGCTTAGAGTTGGAAGAGACCTTAAAGACCATCTAGTTCCAACCCCCTGCCCTGGGCAGGGACACCTCCCACGTAGACCAGGGTGCTCCAAGCCCCATCCAACCTGGCCTTGAACCTCCAGGGATGGGGCAGCCACAGCTTCTCTGGGCAACCCTGGCCAGGGGCTCATGACCCTCACAGCAAAGAATTTCTCCCTAATATCTCACCTAAGTCTCCCCTCTTCCCGTTTAAAACCATTCCCCCTTGTCCTGTGGCTCCACTCCCTGATCCAGAGTCCCTCCCCAGCTTTCCTGGAGCCCCTTGAGGGACTGGAAGGGGCTGGAAGGTCTCCCTGGAGCCTTCTCTTCTCCAGGCTGAACACCCCCAGGAGATGCTCTTGGTAGGAGTCAATGAAGATGATGGGATATTCATGGTGTATTTTTATGGAGATGCCTGAAGCCCCTTTAGGGACTGGAAGGGACTCTGAGGTCTCCCTGGAGCTTTCTGTCCTCCAGGCTGAACACCCCCAGGAGATGCTCTTGGTAGGAGTCAATGAGGATGACGGGATGTTCATGGTGTATTTTTATGGAGATGCCTGAAGCCCCTTTAGGGACTGGAAGGGACTCTGAGGTCTCCCTGTAGCCTTCTCTTCTCCAGGCTGAACACCCCCAGGAGATGCTCTTGGTAGGAGTCAATGAAGATGATGGGATATTCATGGTGTATTTTTATGGAGATGCCTGAAGCCCCTTTAGGGACTGGAAGGGACTCTGAGGTCTCCCTGTAGCCTTCTCTTCTCCAGGCTGAACACCCCCAGGAGATGCTCTTGGTAGGAGTCAATGAAGATGATGGGATATTCATGGTGTATTTTTATGGAGATGCCTGAAGCCCCTTTAGGGACTGGAAGGGACTCTGAGGTCTCCCTGTAGCCTTCTCTTCTCCAGGCTGAACACCCCCAGGAGATGCTCTTGGTAGGAGTCAATGAAGATGATGGGATATTCATGGTGTATTTTTATGGAGATGCCTGAAGCCCCTTTAGGGACTGGAAGGGACTCTGAGGTCTCCCTGTAGCCTTCTCTTCTCCAGGCTGAACACCCCCAGGAGATGCTCTTGGTAGGAGTCAATGAAGATGATGGGATATTCATGGTGTATTTTTATGGAGATGCCTGAAGCCCCTTTAGGGACTGGAAGGGACTCTGAGGTCTCCCTGTAGCCTTCTCTTCTCCAGGCTGAACACCCCCAGGAGATGCTCTTGGTAGGAGTCAATGAAGATGATGGGATATTCATGGTGTATTTTTATGGAGATGCCTGAAGCCCCTTTAGGGACTGGAAGGGACTCTGAGGTCTCCCTGTAGCCTTCTCTTCTCCAGGCTGAACACCCCCAGGAGATGCTCTTGGTAGGAGTCAATGAAGATGATGGGATATTCATGGTGTATTTTTATGGAGATGCCTGAAGCCCCTTTAGGGACTGGAAGGGACTCTGAGGTCTCCCTGTAGCCTTCTCTTCTCCAGGCTGAACACCCCCAGGAGATGCTCTTGGTAGGAGTCAATGAAGATGATGGGATATTCATGGTGTATTTTTATGGAGATGCCTGAAGCCCCTTTAGGGACTGGAAGGGACTCTGAGGTCTCCCTGTAGCCTTCTCTTCTCCAGGCTGAACACCCCCAGGAGATGCTCTTGGTAGGAGTCAATGAAGATGATGGGATATTCATGGTGTATTTTTATGGAGATGCCTGAAGCCCCTTTAGGGACTGGAAGGGACTCTGAGGTCTCCCTGTAGCCTTCTCTTCTCCAGGCTGAACACCCCCAGGAGATGCTCTTGGTAGGAGTCAATGAAGATGATGGGATATTCATGGTGTATTTTTATGGAGATGCCTGAAGCCCCTTTAGGGACTGGAAGGGACTCTGAGGTCTCCCTGTAGCCTTCTCTTCTCCAGGCTGAACACCCCCAGGAGATGCTCTTGGTAGGAGTCAATGAAGATGATGGGATATTCATGGTGTATTTTTATGGAGATGCCTGAAGCCCCTTTAGGGACTGGAAGGGACTCTGAGGTCTCCCTGTAGCCTTCTCTTCTCCAGGCTGAACACCCCCAGGAGATGCTCTTGGTAGGAGTCAATGAAGATGATGGGATATTCATGGTGTATTTTTATGGAGATGCCTGAAGCCCCTTTAGGGACTGGAAGGGACTCTGAGGTCTCCCTGTAGCCTTCTCTTCTCCAGGCTGAACACCCCCAGGAGATGCTCTTGGTAGGAGTCAATGAAGATGATGGGATATTCATGGTGTATTTTTATGGAGATGCCTGAAGCCCCTTTAGGGACTGGAAGGGACTCTGAGGTCTCCCTGTAGCCTTCTCTTCTCCAGGCTGAACACCCCCAGGAGATGCTCTTGGTAGGAGTCAATGAAGATGATGGGATATTCATGGTGTATTTTTATGGAGATGCCTGAAGCCCCTTTAGGGACTGGAAGGGACTCTGAGGTCTCCCTGGAGCTTTCTGTCCTCCAGGCTGAACACCCCCAGGAGATGCTCTTGGTAGGAGTCAATGAGGATGACGGGATGTTCATGGTGTATTTTTATGGAGATGCCTGTTGGCTCTGCAGCGGGGGGCTTCGTCTGCCCTGCGTCGTGTTGGCCAGTCAACGTAAATGCACATTTCACACCGTGATGTCACCAGGGAGATTTCCCCTGAGAGATCTGTACTGGAATATCCAGGCAAAGGCTTCCTAAACTCTTTCTTCCTCCAGTTTGGGCTTTTCTCCAAAAAAAAGGTGAAAAAAAAAGGTGGTGTGACCTGCGGTAAACGGCGGCATTTGCTTGTGTGCGCTGTGGCTGCGCACGAGTGGAGCTGAGCTGGTGTCGGGCTGTGACAACGTGGCTCCGGGTCCCTGGAGCTATGCGAGAGGTGACGGTGCAGCGCAGGCGGGCTGTACCCGTGAGAGCTGTTGCAGTGCTGAGCTGTTGTTGGTATGTACAGGGCGTCACCAGGACTAGGACTTACATCTGAGTCTATTTTTCAAGGTAAAATATTTAAATACAAACAAAATTACTTTTCCTTGTAGCTTCCACCTACATGCAGAGCATTCATTATTATTAATTGAAAGCTACGAGTGGAGAAGACGTAAAAGCATATTTTTCCATCGGTGCTGGTGTTCTCCGCTCCTCAAATCTTGCCTAATGTGGCCGAGCAGATAAGACGGATTGTTTTATTCCTTGCTATGGAGTTCATCCCAGTCAATAATATTGATTAGTGCAGGGTGACTTGATGTAACAAGAATAACACCCCTTTCTTAATTTGAGCCTGTATTTCCTCGTCCATGCCTCAGTAGTTCATGCTTGGATGAATTCTTCAATAAGCCAGTTAAGACACAGACCCCACTGGAAATTGCAGTGTCTGACATTAATAGGAGAAATGAATAATTCTCTTTTCCTAGAAGTTCTGCCTCTCTTTTCCACGATTAAACTGTCACATTGTGCCAGTTAACTTTTTAAAATGCATAATGAACTTCCTGAACTTTTTTTTTTTTAACAGCTACCTCTTTCTAATTACAATCTGTGAAATTTTATAAACTCTGTTCTCAGCTGCTTCTTTGTGCTGCCTTATGTTAGACTTGGGTCTATCGTGACGCTCCGTGTCCCAGCGGTTCATTTGGGGAATGAACCCAGTCAGCTTGTGGAAACACCATGACTGCAGATATCCAGAGTTTGCGTGGATTTCCTGCTCCACAGGGAATTTAATGTTGTCCCTTTTACTGGGGAATCTACACCAGCGCCGTGAATTCTTGTACGGAACATGCCTGACCCGGAGGGACTGTTTAGGGTATGGAAAAACTGGCGTCGGTGACCTGCTTGGTCCTTGCCCGTTGCTGGGAGGTTTCTAACAGGAGGGTCAATAAAATCAGTCTTCGAAGAGCTTTTTATTTTATTGTAGCTTGGTTGCAGGTAATGGCCTAAAGCACATAAACTTCACTTTGAAAAGAAGATCGGAGTCACTTACTGATTGATTGAGTTCCTCCTCTTGCACTTTCTAATTTGGAGTCATTCTTCTTCTCATTTTGAGGCAGGCAGATGTCAGGGTCAAAAAATTCAATAATCTGCTGGTGGTGTTTTGATTTCAAGTACTTTGTCATTTTCCTGCCTACAAAACTATCATAATAATGTGATTAGGTTCTGTATTTATTATTATTCAATCATTAAGGAGGGTTCACATGCAAAATGAAAAGGACTTGACAGCATTTGGGATATAAAGACTTTGCCCAAGTTCGTATTTGTGGTTATTTGGGGGTTTCAGCCCCAAACCACACTTGATAGGGTTACTTGTCAGCTGATACCAGCAAGACGATGGTCCGTGCTTTGTGACAAGGGAGGATGACCAAAATACAAGGGATTATGCACTGAATTTTTTTCTGAAGGTGTCATCTGCTGATGTGTGGGGCACCTGGCTTGTTCTCCTAAAAAATGTTTTCTCCTGGAAGGGTAACAAGTGGGCTTTGTTGCTCTCAGGAGATGCAAGGGTCTCAGTAAATTAAGATTTGCCCTCCTCCCTTTTTTTCTCTCTCATTATCCTAATTTAAAGTATTTTGGTGGTGGGAGCTGCCTGTGTGCCTGGAACTAGGGCAACAGAGACTTCTGCTGGGAAATTACAAGATGCTGTACAGGACATGGACTCCCAAGAGGCCCAGTAGTGTTAAACTGTATTAAACTGTATTTAAAAGATGGGCAGACGTGGTGCTGAGGGACATGGTTTATGGGTGGTTTTGGCATAGGTTTATGGTTGGACTCGATGATCTTGAAGGTCTCTTCCAACCCAAGTGATTCTATGATTCTATGAAACATAATAAATAAGTTAAAATGTGATGTCACTGGCAATCGAAGCCAAGCTGTCTTCCAAGGGATTGAATGGCAGCATCGTCACTCAGAGGTGGGGGAATCTTCCACACAAATTCAGTGAAGCACTGCTCTTAAAACCGTCTCCGAGCATGTCCTTCCAAATACATTTCATCCGCATGACCAAGACCTCGGGTGTTTGTTGCACAAGGTGAAGACCTGTGTGCTTTTGAGAAAGGATAATTCAAGTGTGTGCTCATGTGGAAATGAAGGGAGGTCATCCTCCCCCTCTACTCTGCCCTGGGGAGGCCACAACTTGAGTGCTGTGTCCAGTTCTGGGCTCCCCAGTTCAAGAGGGACAGGGAACTGCTGGAGGGGGGACAGCGAAGGGCCATGAAGATGATGAGGGGGCTGGAGCATCTTTCTTCTGAGGAAAGAAAAAAACTCTGAGGGAGTTGGGTCTTTTTAGTCTGAAGAAGAGCAGACTGAGGGGGGATCTCATCAATGTCTACAAATACTTCAAGGGGGGGTGCCGGGAAGAGGGGGCCAGGCTTTTTTCAGTGGTGCCCACTGACAGGACAAGGGTCAATGGGTAAAAAATCAAATAGGCAGTTTGATCTGAAGATGAGGGGGAACTTGTTTCCTTTGAGGGTGGCAGAGCGCTGGCACAGGCTGCCCCGAGACGTGGTGGAGTCTCCAACTCTGGAGACATTCCCAACCCACCTGGACGCCATCCTGTGCCACCTGCTGTAGGTGGCCCTGCTCTGGCAGGGGGGTTGGACCAGATGATCTCTAGAGGTCCCTGCCAACCCTTAACATTCTGTGAAATGAAGAGCTGTTTGTTGAGTTCTGGGCTGTTCCAAAAGCTGCTAAAGTCACTGAAGCTTCAGGCTGGAGTTCCCCATTTGTCAGTGGGGTGACACTTTGAAGAATCGTGAAGCTCAAGTCTTTTAATGGTATCTGGGATCCACGGTCTGTGTGATGGGTATGGTGTTAGCACCTCCAGTCCAATACATTGGACTTCAGCCCAACGGAGAAATCCATCTCATGTGGCTGGGAAACTCTTCTGCAGTTGAAACTGGGTCCTGTGCTGTAGGAGACCTGCACTTACCGGTCTTTCTGCAATTCTGCTGCCAACTAGGGAAGGAAGGGCCTAAAGTGATGTATAAATACTATCTGTATTGTTCCTCTTGCATTAGGAGTATGTTCTCTGAGCAGAAGGAGGATAGAAAGAGCGTATCTTTACATTAATTACTGATCCTTCGCTGGAACAAAGCATTTACAGACAGACCTAAATGCTTAATTATCACTTACTGCCTAAAATTCAAGGGATGTTCAGGTCTGTTAGACACCTTGTTTCATGTTTTTTTCCAGGAGGACCAGATGATAACTTAATTGAAGGTGGCGGATCCAAGTTTGTCTGCAAACCGGGAGCCAGAAACATTACCATCATCTTCCATCCCCTCCTCAGGTAAGTAAGGCTTTTCTACATATTTCTACAGGTACAATTAATAAGAATAAGGAGAATTCACCAATTTTTTTTATGGGGATGTTGCTGCTGCTGAGATAACACCCCACAGCAATGGGCGTGCTGTAGAGTTGTCGATGTGTGTATGGGTAAAATGTATTTACGAGTTGAGCTTGTTGCTGGTGCTCTTTAATCGTTTTCAAAACGTAACTGTCTTGCCTGGGTGACCCCTTTTCGTTGAACAGTGTGATTTATGTTTGACCCAAGTTGGGAAAAATTTAGTTGCTGCCCGTCACAAATTGTTTATTGCTGACTGTCCATTATGCTTATTACAAAGTCAGAAGAATAACTTTTATGAACTGCGAGGTAAGTTCATTCTTTGATAAAACAAGTATGGTCTATGGACTGAAAATGAAATGCCTGATATAAAAGCGCCGTGCCAATTACTAAAAACTTCACAGCTCATCAAGGACAGCTGGAAGTTTAAAACAGAGCAAGTCTATAATAAGCCTCTTCTCACCAAGTCACTCACCTCTGATACTTCAATTGTGCTCTTTTCACTTTGCAGTCTAACAGTTCATCTTCTTAGTTTTGCCGGAATTAAATAATAAGATGTTTTTCTCGGCTCGTGTCAATCTTCCACCCCTGCTTTTTCCTTGCAGGGTTTTCCTTTATTGTCAGACGTGTCCTTCCCTATTCAGCGCTCACACATTTAGAGAGTGTTTCCCTCTTTGCCTCTGTATTACTCATGATCGTGAGTCACTTAGGCAACAGGCCGTGCTTCTCCAGAGCTAAAAACAAGCAATAATAAAAGAGTAATAAAAAGTAATTGGAATCTGATCCCCTGATGAAGTAATATTCCGGCTGCCGTCTTGGTAGCTGAGAACTGTGGTCGTTTGTGACTTCTCAGGACTTAAAAACGCAGAAGGAATGTGCGTAAATTCCTCCAAATGTACATTTCCGATGTTGTGACACGAGCTATTGGAATTAGCTTCAGAACAGCACCTGTGGTGAGGACACTCTAAAATTTGTTATGGTTTTTCAGATCTTTCCTTGAAAAGAGGGTTGCATGCGTTGTACACTCTTCGTTCATAGCTAGATTGCCACAATGAAACGGGTGCGTTCGTAAGCACTGTTAGTCTCAACCTCGCTCTCTTTTAAAATGGAAGAAACGGGCTAAAAATAAATTTGCTAGGGCGTAATTTATAGCTTTCAGCCATTTTATTCTGAGAAAAGGTGGACACTGGTGAAGATGCAATGAGCTGCTCAAGATGTGATCACTATGACATGGACCTAAGTCTGTTCATCTTTAATGAATTTACCGGTTTCTGTCAAGCACACAGGGGGGTGATGATGCTCTTATTTTTATTGATGAGATACTTCACATTGATTTAGAAACTGGTAGAAATACTTCTTTCTTTCTATTTGCCTTCCTGCTTAAGTTTTTCCCCTTTTTTGACATCCGAGTCAAGCATGAGTGCTCTGCTTTAAATAGCACTTCTCACAAACACTTCACTTTCATTACCAGCTTGCAGGATAGGCAGTAGAAATAATTTGCTTCATAAAAAATAATTGCATCAAGATTAAGGTATCTGCGTACAATATATTTTTTGTGCCAACCATCTGCAACATCTTAACTTCCTTGCGTTGAGTAGTTCATCAATAACTGCACGAAGAGAAAGAGAATAACTCTGTGACCCAGCTTACCCTTTCCTCACTGCAGAATGGGGTGAGTTTGGGTGTTGGTGAAGACTGCAGAAAGTTGGGGGTTTTTTAATGTGATTTTACTTACTTTAATGATTGACAGTGTAAATGCCTGAGTCACAGAATCACCGGGGTTGGCAGGGACCTCTGGAGATCATCTGGTCCAAACCCCCTGCCAGAGCAGGTCCACCTACAGCAGGTGGCACAGGATGGCGTCCAGGCGGGTTGGGAATGTCTCCAGAGTTGGAGACTCCACCACGTCTTGGGGCAGCCTGTGCCAGGGCTCTGCCACCCTCAAAGGAAACAAGTTCCTCCTCATGTTCAGATGGAACTTCCTATGGTCAAGTTTGTGTCCGTGACCTCTTGTCCTGTCAGTGGGCACCACTGAAAAAAGCCTGGCCCCCTCCTCCTGGCACCCTCCCTTGAAGTATTTGTAGACATTGATGAGATCCCCCCTCAGTCTTCCCTCCCCCGACTAAAAAAACTCAACTCCCTCAGCCTTTCCTCATCAGAAAGATGTTCCAGTGCCCTGATCATCTTTGTTGTCCTTGTTATCTTAGATGTAACTCATGATCCTCAACTTTAGCCTGTGCGTGATGTGTGGGATGCAGCCTATCTGGGATGACCATAGGACCGGCTTTCTTTTGCTGATAATAATTCCCTACAGGGAATTCTGTTCCGGTGGGAGCCGATAGCAATGACCTGTCCTACCAGCAAACTGGCTTTACCTATTGACTCCTCTTAAAATTGGCTGGGTGATGCTGGCTGTGGTTGTAAACTGCTGAACACGGTGGATTTACTAAAATATCGATGTTTGCAATAATTTCCAGCGCATCATCTTATGTGTGCGTTCCTTGTTGGTTAGATCTGTCGCCCTGTTCTAGATGTTATTGTGTTTGGTGTCAAGCTCTTGAGGAGGTAATTGCTGCAGAGGTGTGAAGTTTTCACTTGCTTTATTTTCCATTTGTTGTGGAGGTTCTTTAGGGCCTGCCTCAATCATCTTTTACGATGTCGCTTATACAGGCTTAAAAGGAATCTGGTTTGAATTCAAAATGATCAATATTTTATTTAGGAGGTTTTTGGGTTGAGGTTTTTTTCCCTCTTGTATTTATCAAATTCACATAAATACGTTGACAGAGAAGTTTTAGCACTGTGTGATTTTAATCAGGAAGCTGAGGGCTTCTAAAAGACTCTAAATTCTAACTGGATCACTGAGAAACCAGACGCTGGTGGGATGGTTTAAAGCCTGAGCATCGCGTTAAGTGATGGCTTTAAAATGTAATTCAGCACAGTAATGTTGGGTGGAGAGATGTAACCAGAGCATCCGTATTCATCCGTCTGAATTTCTCCCTTTTGTACTACGGATGGGAAAAGCGTCGTGGTCTGTCACATCAGAGAGTTGTGCAAGCACAGTGTTATGTTTACTGGTTTTAATAACCTTGGGTTTTTGTTGTTTTTAATTTAAAAATTGAGTCTGAGCTTGGCTCCAGATGCTTTTGAAGAACATAGAGTCAGTAAGGCTGTAAATGAGCCCCCGTATCTCCAGTAACGAAAGTTTGTTTAAAGAAACTCTTAACCTGCAGCCGTGGAGAGTGGAAGGGCTCAAAGTCTTCCTGCCCTTGGATTCATGTAGAGCGACGAGCCGGAGTTGGGAAGTGAGATGACGCACCGTTTGGGATGCGGGTCCCTAATTTCCACTAGGACAATTGAGACGCACCAAGCCCCAGATTAATTACCAGGACTTAATGACAACACCGCACGCGCGATGAATGAATAGTGAATTTTTTGGAAGACAAGTGGGTATTCTGGCGGAGATGATTCCTGGGAATAGATTTGACTAACTACATATGAAAACTAATTGCGCTTACAAATTGAAGAGGAATACACATCTGATTTTCCTTAATTACATATTGCGGGAGGTGTCAAAAGTATAAAAGTTACCAAAAGAGTCCAGTTGCTTTCTTCATCCTTCGCTGCGAACCAGCATCTGCTTGGATCGGGAAAGCCCTGGTGTTACTGGGCTGCGGACTAACGTCTCCCGTTGGAGGAAGGAAACGTGCGGGACCGGCTCTGAAGCCCTTACGTTGTGGAATATTGAACAGCCTGAGTGATGTCTGTTGTAACATTTGTTTGGTGGGGATTTTTTTGTTGTTGTTGTTGTTGTTTATTTGTTTCAGCTGGCGTTTGAAAGGCACTTGGCTCTTCAGGGTAATAATCATTTTACATATGCTTTATAGAGTATGTTTATTACCAGACAATTGAAGAACAGATGTCTGCAGTCTTGAGGCTTAAGGGGGAGGGACAGGGGGGACCGGAGATGGAGGGGATGATGGCGTTTGGAATCGGGAAGGCATCGCCGATGCTAGCTCGCTTGAACGTTGTTTGGATATTGGGTATTAAGGCCGCGAGGGTATCCATTTATTAATATCAGCCACGCTTCATTAAGATCAAGCAGCAGTTACAAAGGTTGTAGGATGGAAGAGAAAGCAGAGCGTTCGTTGATTCGGAAGAAAAAGTCAAGATTGCGTCCTTGCGAAGACGTGGACCGGAGGGGCTGCCCTGACTGGGCAACGTCTATCCCGGGGCATCCCCCAGCTGCCGGCCGGGAAGAACTGCACCGTGTCAGTGATGCTGTAATCACTGCCTTGAGTGAGAAAGTGCAAACCAAAGTGGTGATGTATTAGGGTACCAAAAAAAAGAAACAGAAAGGCAAAATTACTTACTTGACTCTGCTGATGTTCTTTGAGATGCAAAGACTAAAGTTCAACGCCGCCGGTGCGTGCGAGGTCCAAGGCACTGCAATGTTCGCTGGTTCTTGCTATTTCAGATTGGTTGGAATGGGGGGGTGGAAGAGCAGGTAATAATTTGACATTTTAATTTAATAATGAAGTGATTTTGTTAATTTGTACTGGTCTGCAGTAGAGCGGTAGCTTTTTACTTGATAGCAGTTTTTGGAATTTCCTGTTTCTTCCAGTTACGTTAATGCTAATAAAAGAGTGATTGCTCTTCTAATAAAGAAAATAACGGCTTTAGGGAATAATCAAGGAGGATAGCAATTTACTTTTGCCGCCTGTTGATAGCAGCATGTTCCTCGCCAACTGGTGGCAATCAGCTCCGAGCTGCTGAAGGTCAAATTCCCGACTCCACCGGGAACCTCTCCTTGGGAGGGAAGTGCGCAACGTCCAGAGTATCTCCATACACGCAGGTACATATGTATTAGCAGGGATGGTTTAGCTTTCCATGCTTTGGGAATAATCGTGTCAAGCTTCTGTTTAATTCAGGATATGGCGAGAGAAAAGGTACTGTATGTAGACTTTAAATCCTCTTTTTAAAAATATTGGGAGGGGATGGCACAGTTGTCATCAGTTCCTATGGGGCATCCAAGTCCTTTGGTCTTTGCAGGCATCAACTGCTGCAGCTGAGCAGCGTTTTTAATGACGGAACTGCAATTGATAAAAAACCACGGATATAACGATGAACCCCTCTGTACCTCACCAATAATCCCCTTTATTAGTGTATTTGTAAAGCTGTACTAATAAACAACTAATTTGATTTTAAAGTATGCCTTAATAGCTTGTGCTGTTGTGCACTATAAAATTAGTATTTGGTACTGTGGGGAATGTGTTGTTTGGGCAGCGAGAGGGATGTGAACATTAGATGAGTTTTTTAGTTACATTTAGTATGTTTAGACTATGTTAAATGATACCGACTATGTTAAGAAAAATCCTTGGTGTTTTATTGGTCGAAGGGGTATACATTATTATTAAAGCAGATGGAAGATGACAAATAATCTTAAGGCAAAGGTAGTGCCAAATAATAAGAGCTTTTTTGAAATCAAAGCTAAAATATTTTTTAGAGAAACTGATAAAACTGACTCAAGCTGGGAGAGGGAACTCCTGACAGCTCAGTGTTTGTATCTCAGATTAATTAATATTCAGAGGGTAAGGGGTTAAGTAAAAAAAAAAAAAAAAAAAAAAAGCTCTGAGATGCTGTTATGTACACAGGAAAATGTTATTTGCAAACTTTTAAAGTCAGCGACCCCCTTAAAAATACAACCGCCCAGATTTTGTGAACTCTGGTTTTTAAGCCTTAACGTTCAGACATAGCCCTTATCTTCAAAGAGAAGGGGGAAAAAAATATCGCTTAGTTAATCAAAATCCTTCTTTTGCAAGGAAGGTGAGGGCTTCTCTTCCACAAGGGAGGCTGCCAAGGCAGGGAGGTGGTGCCTCTCCACGGGCTTGAATCGGATGAGCCCCTTTCCTGCTTCTGGTTCCGGTACCGGTAGTCACCGTGCCACGCTTAATATCCCCAGCTTTATTTTGGAATCGTTAATACTCATCCCTGAGCGTGACAGGTGCTTGATGCAACTTTTCATACACTCGCTGTTTACTTCAATTGACCTGAATCGAAATCTTAAGGGATCAATTCAACACCCACCTACTGAATTTATTTTTTTTCTCCTGCCCCCCCCCCCCAGGTTTAATGAGTGTTTAGAAGACATTTAGCTGATGAGTCCCTTGCTGTTGACATTTAGTACTTTATATCTGTCAACAGCGGCAAGGAATGTTTCTTGCAGGCGCGTCCTAACTCTTTTTCTCTCGTTGACAAGCTCTCATAAAGTCTGCAGTCGCTGAATTAGAAAGACACGTTTCAGAAAAGCTTCTTGTTGTGATGCCGCTAAGGAAAAGGTTTGGTTCTGACCGGGGCCGTCGCAGAAACGGGGTAGGGAAAGGGGTAGGGAACAGCTTCACATTTTGTGCCTTTTTTTTCCTCCCCCCTCCCCCCGATGCTTTATGAGAACTGACAGTCTTACTGTGTGTGTCTGATTAAAGATGACAGTTTATAAAAACCAGAAGGTAAGGCTGTTCATTTTCGATGACAGAAAATAAAGCAATCCCCCCCCC
>VZSF01007910.1:160200-178612 GCA_013398295.1 Chionis minor | reverse complement strand
GCCTCACCTCCCACACAAACAAAAACTCTTACACGCCACAAAAACTCTTTAATATGTGATGCATTGATTTTATATTGTCTGTCAGAGAATGTGCGGCAGCAGATCAGTCAAGTTTGGAGTTTTCAAACATGCTTCATCCATACGGGAAATCAACAGCCTGTCAGAAATTTCACATGTCTCCAGCTCCTCCTTTCCATCGGTTCAAATCCAAGCTGAAGGAACACAGGAATTTTGACATTTGCAAGAGCTTACGCTGAGTAGCTGAGAGCAGTGTTAATTCAATTCCATGATAATGAGTTACCTCTAACTTGTAGTGTGTTCCTCAAGCCAACAAAGTAGTTTTAGTTCATTTCTTAATGGAAACACTGCTTAGGCTTCGTTCTAGTATTTAACTCCTCTTCTCGTGGAGCGCAATTAAGATTCCCCATATTGCTGAACACTCTGATTTCTGTTAAAGCAGAGATTTATCATGTCATATGAGTTTTCAGTGACTCATTTATTCCTTTTGAATACTGCACCACAAGACCTGAGTTGGAATGGAATGGAGTAGAGTAGAGTAGAGTAGGCCAATTGGAAGGGACATACAGCGATCATCTACTCCAGCTGCCTGACCACTGCAGAGCTGATCAAAAGGTAAAGCACGTTATTTACGGCATTGTCCAAATGCCTCCTAAGCAGTGACAGCCTTGGGGCATCAACCACCTCTCTAGGAAGCCTCTTCCAGTCCTTGACCACCCTCTCAGTAAAGAAATGCTCCCAAACCATAGAACTCTCCCAACGGGTGTCCTCAACAGGCTGAAATCTGCTCTCCGGAAGTCCATGGTAGCGGTTCTGCTGATCCCCCTCCTTACTTCTCCTAGAAGTGAGAACTCTTATCATTTCATGGTCGCTGAGCCTAAGACGGCATCTGACCACCACATCACCCTCCAGATCTTCTCTGCTTGTGAGCAGCAGGTCTAGCAAGGCACCTCCCCTGGAATGTCCGCTCTGAACCTCTCCTGGTACAGCTTTCAACCATTCCCGCATGTCCTATCACTGGATCCCAGGGAGAAGAGCTCAGCACCTCCCTCTCCACGTCCCCTCCTCAGGAAGCTGTAGAGAGCAATGAGGTCGCCCCTCAGCTGTCTTTTCTCCAAACTAGACAAGCCCAGAGTCCTCAGCTGCTCCTCATAGGACATTTCCTTCCTGCCTCTCTGCCAGCTTTGTTGTTCTTGTCTGGATGTATTCAGGAACCTGAACATCGTTCCTAAAAATTGGGACCCCGAACTGCACATGGAACTCAAAGTGAGGTCACACTAAATGCTGAATACAGAGGGAATGACAGCAAGTCTTATCATAGAATCATGGAACTGTTTTGGTTGGAAGAGACCTTTAAGGTCATCAAGTCCAACCGTTAACCCATCACTGTCAAGTCCACCACTAACCTATGTCCCTCAGCACCACGTCTGCCCAACTGGTAAATACCTCCAGGGATGGTGACTCCACCGCTGCCCTGGGCAGCCTGTTCCAATGCTTGACAACCCTTTCCGACAAGAAATTTTTCCTAATCTCCAATCTAAACCTCGCCTGGCACAACTTGAGGCCATTTGCTCTTGAGTTACCTCAGCAGACCTTGTGTAGATCTGCTCATCTGGCTGTTTTCCAAAGAGATGGCGAGCATAGCTGGTGGATGTGGGTTAAGAAGTTGGCAAAAAGTGCTGATTTCATACTGTGCAAAGAAGAATCATGGGTTTTCCTGCAACTAGAGGAGTTGGTGTTGGACTGCAAGAGCGTTATTTTTGATTTTTGGAGTTTGCCGTAGTGTTACACAAAATGTTAGTATGGACAAAAGCCAGACAAAGCATCTTATATATAGAGCTGGGAATTTACTGTTAATCTAACTGGTGTTTTACTAAGTCTAATCAAAATAGAAGTTTTATTAGTAAGTACACTTATGGTGAAATTACAGTAGAGTTATAAATATCTGGACTTATAGACCAGGTTATCACGTTATTACTAATTGTCTTTAATAATTTAATTTAAAAAATAAAATAGTCGAGTCTAGTCTGTCCATGGTGGTAATTGGTAAGTGATGTCCATGGCTTTTTCTCAACTTTGCAAGCATTTCCCTCTTATTTTCTGCCCTCTGTCCAGTTGAGTGAGAGAGCAGCTGGGTTGGGGTCTGGGTAACCCACCACAAGAAGCTACTCAGATCTTCCAAGGGTCTTACTAGCTAGCGAATCTTTGGAGCGGTGGTAAGAAGGAAGGATAAATTTGAGGAATTTCATTTTAGTGGGTCTCATGCAATGCCAGGTATGGGCAGTAATCTGGGGAATTCCTCTTCTATTTCTCACATCACGTCTCCGGACCAAATAATTCTACGTCAGAGTGTTTTCTTACCCATCAACCAGCTAGCCAAGGCTTCTGAAAGGCAATTCCACTAGCATGCTTTCCAGGCTTGAAAACTTCAAAAAAGCCAAAACCAAAACAACAAAAAGTGCGTTATTCTTTAAGAGAATGTGATATACTTGAAACTTTTTGGCTTTTTTTAGCTGTGTTTCCATGTAAAACTGTGTTTATTACCTAATGTCTACCTTATTCTACAATTTTACAAGGGTGGGCTCAGTTAAAAGATTTTCTGTAAGCATTCATATGACGGTTGCAAATTGCAGAATTATAAAAACAAAATATCTGGGAAAAGGAGGGTTGGGGATTTTTTTCCCGTTAATCCACACCTCCGACACAACCTTACGGGCAGCCGCATTGACGGATTTGCTGCCCAGGCAGATGAACAAATTGGTTCAGATTATTGTAGCGGGGGCCTGGCAAGGTGAGACGGGGCTTGTGAAATGCCTGGGCTGCTTTCAAGAGAAACTCGAGTCTTGCGTGCACCCAAACTGGCTGCGAGTTACCATCGCCTGACGGCACCTTGTTAGCAGGATAGCTGCAAGAAGTTGATTAGAGACGCTGAGCAACCTTCCTTCGTTACCACTCATCTTTTCAGATTGCAGCTCAGACTGAAGGAAAGGAGCCGGTGTAGTACAAGCGTGGACCAAAAATCACGCTTCTTTTATTTTAATTTTTTTTTTTTTAAATTGTATTAGTTACATGATAATATTACAGAATCACAGAACCCCTGGGGTTGGAAGGGACCTCTGGAGATCATCCGGTCCAACCCCCCTGCCAGAGCAGATTCACCTACAGCAGGTTGCACAGGATGGTGTCTAGGCAGGTTTGGAATGTCTCCAGAGTCAGAGACACCACCAGCTCTCATAGAATCATAGAATCACTTGGGTTGGAAGAGACCTTCAAGATCATCGAGTCCAACCATCAACTTATGCCAAAACCACCCCTAAACCATGTCACTCAGCCCCACGTCTGCCCAGCTTTTAAATACCTCCAGGGACGGCGATTCCACCACCTCCCTGGGCAGCCTGTTCCAATGCTTGATAACCCTTTCGGTAAAGAAGTTTTTCCTAATATCCAACCTAAACCTCCCCTGGCACAACTTGAGGCCATTTCCTCTTGTCCTGTCGCTTGTTCCTTGGGAGAAGAGACTGACCCCACCTGGCTACAACCTCCTTTCAGGGAGTTGTAGAGAGTGAGAAGGTCTGCCCTCAACCTTCTCTTCTCCAGGCTAAACAATCCCAACTCCCTCAGCTGCTCCTCATAAGACTTGTTCTCCAGACCCCTCACCAGCTCCGTTGCCCTTCTCTGGACATGCTCCAGCACCTCAATGTCTCTCCGATACTGTGGTGCCCAAAACTCTCTGGGCAGCCTGTTCCAGTGCTCTGCCACCCTCAAAGGAAAGAAGGTCCTTCTCAAATAGGAGATTCTTCATAGAATCACGGAATGGTTTGGGTTGGAAGGGACCTTAAAGATCATCTAGTTCCCGGCCATGGGAAGGGACACCTCCCACTAGACTTTATTTCTTTTAACCATCTTAAGTACAAAATGGCTTAATCTTAGGATGCTTTAAGGAGCCTGAATTACACACGGAGATCCACGTTTAATGCATTGGCTTATCAGATGCTATAAATCTTGTCAATCAGAAGGTGAGACTCTGCCGTGCAGGAGCTGGTGCCTTCCTGGCAGCTCAGCTGGCATTGGGGAACGAACTGCCACAGCAGCTGAAACGTGCTGCAATAGCAGCAGCTTTCGTTTCAAATATAGTAAGTATTACTCTGAGGCTGCAAAAAAAAAAAAATCTGCAAAGCACGAGAAAAACTCGCCATGCAAAAATAGAAAAGCGTCCCTCATTTTTGTTGTGGAGGAAAAAGGGATAAAAGCTTGACAAATTCTAGATTTTGTGATCTGTTTATGAAAGCTTTTCGGAAAATGCGTTAGTGAGGGCTTTCCCTGGATGCAACAGGGGAAATCCAAGTCTGAAAAGGTGGTGTGCCTTACGTCCAAGTTCCAGTAGTACGGCCCTGAAAATCTTTGGAGAGGGCATGTGGTTGCCTTCATAAAGCTTTATGAAGTTTTGATTGAAATACAAGAGAGCTGTTGCTTGATGAGAACAAAAAAGGTGATTCCTCTATTTTGTATTTGCTGTGAAAAGCCAATATACAAAGCCCAGACTGGCAATGCTTTTTGGACCCTGTTTCCCCGGTAGAGCAATCAGAGGAACGCGCGTCTGAAAGGAAAGGGGATTAATTTTTTATTGCAATTATTTTTTTACATAAATGTTGTGGGCTTTAGCTAAAGGGTCTTCTGGGAAAAGCCTTTGGTGGTGAACTGGAGTTCTCTTTGTTTTGGGCCACTCATGTCGGAGCGATCTGCTTTGTGCTTTAGCTAGATTATGCTCCCTTGGTTTTTTGCAAACCAGATGTACAATTTAAAATTTTGTAATTTGGGGAAAGTATAGCTGTTAGCCCAGTTAGAGCATGGAGGTGAATTTTTGTCTCCTCCGGGGATACAAAAAGGGAAAAAAGGAGATTTTCAAAGTATTTAAATTTGATCTGTGATTTCAAAGAGTGAAATCTGAAATGCTTATTTCAACTAATACCCTCTTCAGTTTGCTAACCAAAGCTAAAAATAATGGGTTTGAAGTTGCTTCACCGTTAAGCTGCATTTTCCCATTCTGCTAAATTCTGTTGTGCATATTACAGTGCGGGACCCTCATTTATTCCTGTTTTATAGACCGGGGTTTTTTGGTACAGACACACCAGATGTGACGGCACAACCACTTGCAGGGTTTTTATACTGCCCCAAAATGTGAAAGGTGAAAGGAAAGTCCTGGTAGCACCATTGGAGATGCCTTACAGGGAGGTTACCCCATCCCTGGGGGTGTTCAAGGCCAAGCTGGATGAGGCTTTGAGCAACCTGTTCTAGTGGGAGGTGTCCCTGCCCATGGTTGGAACTAGATGATCTTTAAGGTCCCTTCCAACCCAAACCATTCCGTGATTCTATGAAGTCAGTCCACGGACAAGCGTGTTTTTCAGACACCATGTCATACACAGAATGGATTTTTCATGGAATATTCCTGAAGAGTTTAATTTTAAATTCTGCTTATTTTGAGAGATCTGCAAAATGGCCATAAATAAATTTTGCAGGAAAGAAGTTGGCCTTGTTTTTGGTTATTTTTGGGTCCCAGGTGTCTTGAATACTGGATGGATTAGCAGTAATTGCACATCAGGTAATACCACTGCTAAGCATTTCTGTAGCTCCTCTCGTCTGATAACTTCCAAGCTTTTCCGACACATCGATTCATTAACACCTCAGCGTGAAATTGCTCCATATGTGAAAATCCTGGTTATGTGACTGCCAGGGATGAAGCCGTTGTGGATGAAGTGTTGAGTTGAGTGGTCATAAATTCTGTGCGGGTTTGGAAGAGGCAGAATGTAACTGAAAGTCATAAATCCCCACTGTTATTAATCAAGTTCCAGATTTTCCATTTTATTGTAACTTTATCTCTCCGGATTGTGTTTTTACAAATGGTATTGCTCTGGGGGATGCAAATAGATCTGTGACAGCTTATTTTACCTCCAAGGCTCCTTCTGTAGCCTGGTGGCGTCGGCTCTGCTCCCTGCTTGTACTTGGGTGCTTTGGTTAACTTCCTTCAGTGGTTTGCTCAACTCTGAGGACTACATCAAGCACAAAGTGGTGTGAATGCCTTGTGAGGGCTTCAGGAAGCTTTCTTCTCACCATTTTGGGCCCCTCACTTCAAGGAAGACATTGAGGTGCTGGAGCGTGTCCAGAGAAGGGCAGCGGAGCTGGTGAGGGGTCTGGAGAACAAGTCTTATGAGGAGCGGCTGAGGGAGTTGGGATTGTTCAGCCTGGAGAAGAGAAGGTTGAGGGGAGACCTTCTCACTCTCTACAACTCCCTGAAAGAAGGTTATAGCCAGGTGGGGTCAGTCTCTTCTCCCAAGGAACAAGCGATAGGACAAGAGGAAATGGCCTCAAGTTGTGCCAGGGGAGGTTTAGGTTGGGTATTAGGAAAAACTTCTTTCCCGAAAGGGTTCTCAAGCATTGGAAGAGGCTGCCCAGGGAGGTGGTGGAATCGCTGTCCCTGGAGGTATTTAAAAGCCGGGCAGACGTGGGGCTGAGCGACATGGTTTAGGGGTGGTTTTGGCATAGGTTGGTGGTTGGACTCGATGATCTTGAAGGTCTCTTCCAACCCAAGTGATTCTATGATTCTATCTCTTCTTAACATCAGCATTTCTCTCTCTCTCCTTTGCCTGGCTCCTAAATTATTGTTTCACCTCCTTCCCAGGCAATGTTCTTCCTAGTTCTCTAAGTATTTCTGAGTGTTTTCTGCTTCCCGTTCATCCAGGTCAAACTTTGTTCTATGTAAGAGGCACCAAAGTTGTCACGATATGATCTGCTAATAAAACAACTCATCCAACCTCTTCTCCTCTGCCTTTTTCCCCGAAGTCCCCACTGCTGGCATGTGGCCGGTCACGCCAGAGGTGCGTCCGTTCCAGTCGTGTGTCATTTTTCCTGGTCTGATGGGAGAAGCTCTGCCATGTGCATTGCCCAAGAGCCTCCTAAAGAAAGTGTTTGGCACCTCTTCCATATTAAAAAACCCAAAACAAGTAGAAATTGTCAAGGATGGAGAACTATTGTTCGAGTAAGCAGAGTGGGTACTTATTATCAGTTTTAGATACGCCCAGGCCAATAGTTAAGTGTTTTTTTTCTGGTTAGTTTGATGAAAGGTAGTAATGGGTTTAATTGCTGGTTGTCATTTGTAATGTAGTGTATGCAATATTAGAGTTATTCTGATAATGTGTTGTAATTAACCTGCCATCAAGCCTTTCACAATGGTAAAAATATGATCTTTGAAGTAAAGTAGCTAAGTTCTTTGAATTGAAGGCAATAGCTATTGAGAGGACAATATCATTTTAAAATGTCAATCAAGCCAGTTAGGTAAACAAAATGAGGGTGGTGGGGTGGCTTTTTTTTCCCATAAATTCTTCCTGTGCCCTTAAACCTTCCTGAAAGCTTGGCAGAATAAGCGACGTGCCTGGAGGGCTGATAAATAAAAGCTGTTTCAGAGTTCCCTGCACACACGCCCGGTTTGCAAAGTATTGCGTAGAGCGCTACCCAGAAAACCTCTTTGTGTTCAAACCCAAAGGGATTACTATTCATTTTGGTTTTGTATAGTATAGTAGGAGAGAAAAAAAAAAACAACTCTCTTAGGTAGCGTTGCCCCTGATTCTGCCTGAGAAATGATGGTGCTAAATGGTAGATGGGGCAAAGTTTTTTAAAAGGCAGAGGTTTCAATTTGCATTGACCTTATCTACGCGCCTCAAATGAATCAAGAGATGCAAATGAAGCCGGGGAGGCTGATCTGCCAAATTTGTATGCTTAGTTGCTTCGGTCATGTGCCTAGGCTGGCAAAAAAAAAAAAAGGGGGAGGGAGAGAAAAAAATAATCTGAAGTCTAATGAACAGAAGTGTGGCTCCCCGTGACCTTTACCTACTGTTATAATTTTGATGTAGAACAACCAAATTCCTAAAGATGTTTAATCAGCAAAGTTGAATTTTGATGAAACCACGTGCCGCAGTCCCCTTACTGCTGCAGAAATTAATTATAATTCATAGCAATATTCTTGATTCATAAGGATTAACACCAGTGAACTGTCACCTTAACGCTTTCTTTCCATCCTCGGTGTCGCAGAGCCTAACGTAAGATGGAGGTATCCTGCATTGAAAAGCCAAACTCCACACCCATTCAGATAGGAAATTTATTTGGGTAACAAAGTATCCCATGAAAGGTAATTAAAACAGCATGGATATATTCTATATGTTTAGTCTAGATTTTCGATTATGAGGTTTAAATTCATTGCATTTCTTTTTTTTTCTGCACATGTACATGTGTAGTCCCATGATGGGACTCATATCATTGCAAACCCTCTAAAATCCTGACCCAGAACTTCCCCTACCCCCTGGCATTTAAGAAATGATTGTTCCTCTAATTTAACGTACGTTGCCGAAAAAGAAAGATTAAAAGACCAGTGGTATGACAATAGTGACATTTTTCTTCTTCCAAAAAGAAGATAAAATAAAATCTTTCTTTATAATTCTTTCAAATTCCTGAAGCTCAGGTAGATCTTGTCAGAGATATGTCTCATGTTCAGGTGGCCTCCTGAATTTTAAAGGCCATTTTAAATATGTTGTTTTCCTCTCCTTTTCATGCAAAATCAAACTGGGATAACCGAGGCTGACAGTAGATTTTTACTGAGCGTAATAGGCGTAAATCTCTCTCTGGATGGAATTAGCATCGGGCATGAGGAGCCCGGCTCAGGCAGAAGACAATGTCAGTGTCGCTAACGGGCATTTTCTAAGACTTCCCTGTGTTTGGTGGCAAGTCCCAGCAGCTCAACACAGAAAAAAGTCAAATTGTCAGAAGTCATTAGTGGTTGTCACTTCAGAGACCTTCACACTGGAGTTCCCCCTTTGGAATTTCAGTAGAATGATTTTATTTTTTTTTTGTCTTTCTTCTTCAAGTAAGTAGGACAATCAGACGTTGTACAAAACCGCTGGGATTTAACCCATTCGTAGCTTTTTGGTTATGGCTGCAAAGAAACGGTGAATTTGGGAGTTTGAGGTTCATTTCTATGCTCTGCCAGAACCTTTGCTACTTCTAGTAACTCTTTCATACCCAGATCCTCAAGGATACATTTTGATTCCATCAGAGATGTGGGCCTTTTGGGTATGGCCAGATAAGCTTTGCTGAAACTTGTTGATTTAGGACGTACAACTTTAGTACATCAGACTTTTTAATTTATTGTGTTTCTACATTGTTTCACCCCTGTTTTTTCAGGTGGTCTCCAAACACTGTTTTTCCAAGTTAAGAAGCATTTTAAATGAATTGCCCAAGGAAGGGCTGGACTTGCCCTTTTTCCATTTCTGAAACTAAGCAAGGCAGTGCTGACTGATGCTGCTCGCCTCTCTTTATAAATGAGCTTTATAAACCCTTTCCATGGATTTATTCCTTAATTTCTAATTAGGACCTTGTTGGTTGTTCATTGAGGCAGTTTGACAAAGGGAAAAAGGAGACTGATTAAATAGGAGCCAAATAACCTAATATCTTATTATATACACATATCTTATATCTTGTTTTATGTGTATATAAAACCTAATATCTTGTTAATAACCTGTTCTGGTGTCTCACTCTGAGGGTGGTGAGACCTTGGCCCAGGTCCCAGGGAAGTTGTGGCTGCCCCATCCCTGGAGGTTCAAGGCCAGGTTGGACGGGGCTTGGAGTGACCTGGTCTAGTGGGAGCTGTCCCTGCTTATGGCAGAGTGTTGGACCTCGATGTTTTTTAAGGTCTCTTCCAGCCTAAACCATTCTGTGATTCTGTGAAATGAGGCCAAAGCTGGCAATTAATACAAAACTCACTTGAAATTTGCATAGAGGGATGGATCAACAGAAGAGCATTAAGCATGTGTGTATGACGTCAAGTCATACACCATCAAGGACAGGTTGGACGGGGCTTGGAGCAACCAGGTCTAGTGGGAGGTGTCCCTGCCCAGGGCAGGGGGGTTGGAGTAGATGATCTTTAAGGTCCCTTCCAACTCTAACCATTCTATGACCTTGTAGTACAGGGTTTGCCATGTGGTCCCTCAGCCAGCACCATCCAGGTAGGAATCCTTCATCACTCATCTCCTAGAGCGTGAGAACTTGGTCTAGCCTTAAAGGCTTCTTCTGCACAGCTTTGTCAACACGTGCGTTTTCATTATCCCTCTGGTTTAGCTGCTGTAGCAAAATCCCTCTGGAGCCACGGTCACTGGCAAAGATTTCCTTCTGTCCTGTCTTCTGCTCAAGGTCCATGGTGAAGCTACGCTGTATTAGCACTCTCATTCCATCTCCACCAGGATCTTTGCCGCTCCAACATACCCACTGAAGCAAAAGACTAAGAGGGGGAAATTTTGAATATATTCCCTTTCTGTTCCTTTCTCTGAGAGGTGGATTTTGGGAGCCTTATTTATATGGGTATTTTCCATATTCTCAGATACAAAGTGGTGCCACTACCCAAGGGTGTTGAAACTGTGGTTCATAGGGAGTTCTTTTTATAGATTTTTTTTTTTTTGCACATAGTCATCCAGAAATAGAAAGCTTTCTGTTTAGTTTATATATGTTTTGAATTCCCAAAATTTAAAGGATATATTAGTGATGCTTTGGTGGCCTAATTAAATACCTAATTATATTTAGCAGTTTTACAGTTTTTGCCAGTTTCTGATGGCTTTTACTGTACCAATCTTTGCTGCTGGTGACATTTAAAGCATATGTTTGAATTCTCCCATCTCCTGTGTCTTGTCATTTCGTTGCTCTTTTTTAGAACCGATCTGTAACTTTTGCAAAATAATTGCACAATAAGAAAAACAGTGTAATTTTTTGGAAATAAACAGAACCAGTGGGTTATACCCTCAAGGAAAAGAAATAGAGAACCACAGTGCAGCTGCAGGTGTGCTGAGAACGAGGAACCATCTGGTTTTGTGAGTAGCAGAGTGGTTGGGGGTGTGTAAGTATTCAAACATAGGAATTTCCATCTAAATATGAGGAGGAACTTGTTTCCTTTGAGGGTGGCAGAGCACTGGCACAGGCTGCCCAGAGAGGTGGTGGAGTCTCCGACTCTGGAGATGTTCCCAACCCACCTGGACGCCATCCTGTGCCACCTGCTGTAGGTGGACCTGCTCTGGCAGGTGGGTTGGACCAGATCATCTCCAGAGGTCCCTCCCAACCCTGGCGATTCTGTGATAAGTTGGAGTCCTTTCCTTGCAGCTTTTGGTTTATAATTTTGTGTGTGTTATCCCCCTTTAGAAGCAAAATCTATTGAGGAGAAAAAAGCAAATCAAGAACACAGAAGTCACCTTAAACTTGGCCTGGAGGTGCTTTTTACAGTAAATTTTTTGACGTTTTTGATATCCATGTCATTACAAAGTCTGGGGAGAAAATTCCCACCTTGGATGACAAGCCACCCCGGAGAGAGCAGTTGTGTCACAGGCCATTAATGTTCATCATCACAAAGCGTAGTGTGGCTTTTTCCTTTGTTCAGCTCCATCGATATTTATCCAGGAGGTGTATAGAGGTGGCCAGGGGGTAGAGCGAGAACTGAAGTTTGAAGCTCAAGGGTTGTGTCTCTCGTGTAGCATCTGGAAAACACTCATTGGCCCAGAAGGCACTTGTACCGAATTGTTGGCAAGGGGTGTATAGCTTCACTGTCACTTCGGCTTTAATAGGGAACGTTGGTTTACGGAGATGGATGAAGCCTGTCTGCTTGAAGGGAACCTTCTGGGGCAGGAGTTGAGGGTTGGCTCATGCTGGAGTGCACCCGGCACACATGGGGACAGATACGTTGAGATGGTGTCCTCAGGCCTTTGCGTTGTCGCAGCTTCCCTGTGGTGCCAGCGGAGACGGTCAGCGTTCCTCAGCTGGAAAATCACTGCCTTTCACAATTTACTGTAACTTCCACGCTTGGTTTTGGGTTTTTTTCCCCTTTATGATTTGCTGCATAAAAAATAGCACAGCAACCTTTACGCCAAAAAGATGCCCCTTCTTTTCACATGTTACTGTCTTGCTTTTTGTGTGTTTCTATAGAAAAATTTCTCAGTTGCACTCAGGACGCTATCAAGTTTTTGAAACACAACTTAAGAACTATCAGATTATTTTTATTATCATACGAGTCGCTGTAATAACTAAGTACTGCTACAGTCTGGTCTATTTTTGTGAAATCCAGAGCAGGATGAATCAAAAAGATGCATATTCATGGGTTACTAGGAGGTGCTGAGCTTTGTTAGTGTGAGAGTCAAACCAGCTTCTTCTTAGAGTCCTCAAACAGGTACTTTTGACTGCATCATCAGTCCCCCAGGAATACAGGTGTAATTAGAAGACGGAGGTGGTTTCAATGAGAGCATCACCCAACGGATGTAGAGCACTGTGGTTCTCGTCTGTTCAGTTGCTGCTGTGGAACTGTAACAGAAAACCAGCCCAGCAAAAGCGACCACAGAAAGTTCGGTCTGAAGATGTGAATGGGAGTGAGATGCCCAGCAGCAGGAATGCAGTTAGATGTGCCCAATTTCATACAATTATAAAATGTTAGGGGTTGGGAGGGACCTCTGGAGATGATCTGGTGCAACCCCCCTGCCAGAGCAGGTCCACCTACAGCAGGTGGCACAGGATGGCGTCCAGGAGGGTTGGGAATGTCTCCAGAGTCGGAGACTCCACCACCTCTCTGGGCAGCCTGTGCCAGGGCTCTGCCACCCGCAAAGGAAAGAAGTTCTTCCTCATGTTCAGATGGAACTTCCTATAGTCAAGTTTGTGCCTGTTACCTTTTGTCCTATCACTGGGCACCACTGAAAAAAGCCTGGCCCCCTCCTCCTGGCACCCTCCCTTTAAGTATTGATAAACATTGATGAGATCCCCCCTCAATCTGCTCTTCTCCAGACTAAAAAGACCCAACTCTCTCAGCGTTTCCTCATCAGAAAGATGCTCCAGCCCCCTGATCATCTTCATGGCCCTTCACTGCACCCTCTCCAGCAGTTCTCTGTCCTTCTTGAACTGGGGAGCCCAGAACTGGAAACAGGACTCAAGTTGTGGCCTCCCCAGGGCAGAGCAGAGGAGGAGGGTGACCTCCCTCCCCCTGCCTGCCACACTCTTCTTGATGTCCCCCAGGATGCCATTGGCCTTCTTGGCCACCAGGGCACATGGCTGGCTCATGGGCATCCTGTTGGCCACCAGGACTCCCAGGTCCCTCTCTGCAGAGCTGCTTCCCAGCAGGTCACCCCCAACCTGTCCTGGTGCATGGGGTTATTGCTCCCCAGGTGCAGGACCCTACACTGGCCTTGGGTGAACTTCATTAGGTTTTTCTTGGCCCAACACTCACAACTGCATGGAAATATTAGATGTGAGGGTTGATTCTCTTCTCTACACTCCCCATCAGATGTTACTGATGTTCTTAACATTACAGATTACAAAGACACACAGCTTAAATTCCTGCCTTATTTGTAGCCCATAAGACCCGATCATTGATGCTTTGGGAGTTTGTTTCCCAATCCTCACAATTTTCGGTGCCACGGAGCATTACCTGTTAATTCCATGGCACATCAGCAGGGAAAACCTCATTGGCATGAATTGTTTCTTAAGAGGATGGGCAACATGTCAGTTTAGCTTCTGGGAAAGGGCAGTTTTCTTTAAATAGCCATAAAATGAGCCTTGTTCACCCTAAGGATGCAGATGACTAAAACTTTGCAACTCTGCTTTAATTGAGGGGTTTTTAGCCGACGACTTCATTCTCATTGAACTGGCCGTTGTACCTTGTTCTGTCTCCTCCCGTCTCATAGATGAAGGTCCCGAGTTTGAAGGGAACCACGGGTAGTCTGGGGCACGCGTCTGTGTCGATGTGGGCCTTAGCAAGGGCTCATCATGCCGGTCCCTGGACGGTCACATCCTCATCTCGTGCACAAGGACAAAGCTCAACCGATAACAAAAGCTGCATGTTTTCCTGTAGGATATTTATAACTATGGTGAGAAAATTGCTCTTGCTTTGCATGTCAAATAGGTAGGAATATCTATTCCCACAGTTAAAAAAAGTACAGTCTGAATATACTTTTTCACCTTCCGAATTGCATATAGAGGAGAGAGCACCGTCTGCTTCACTGCTTACTGAAATAAATGTCAGAAAGGACACGACCTAATTATCTTTCTTCCCGTTTTCCATCTACGTGAAGTCTTTCCAGCTTTGTGGGTGGTTTTTAAAACCGCTGATTTTTGTCATCAATCCTGGAATTTCCATAATTTCAGTATTCACCGAAGAGGGCGATGAAGTACGTATGTGTATGATAATTACGTGGTGACGTGCAAATAATATCTCCTAGGTAAAGAGTCAAAGATTCTGATATTGGTAAACTTTTAAAAAATCTCTTTGGTTAAGCTCAGACTATGTTAGTCCCAGAATTTAAAGTCCTAAATGTGCATATATAGCATTTACCTCAAACTTCTTAATCCTGTTTCTTATTCTGTCACTTCTGTTATCTCAATACCAAATTGATGCTGTAGCTCAAGGCCAAAAAATAAAGCATTTGGATGAGCCAGTCTGCTAAGGGCTGGATATTATAAACTGAAACATTAATTGGAGGCAAAGGAGCTTTGAAAATGGGTAAAACATTGGAGGAGGCTTGGCATTTAATGGATGTAATAACATTTTTGCAGTCTTGAGATTGTGGGCATTGTATTTATATGTGTTCCTTCGGATCATGAGTTTATGTTGTTTACGTCGATCTTGACACTCGTCTTGGCCTGTGAATTGCTGTTTATAAGCTCATCAAAGGATTAGTGCAGTAGGCATCAGGAGGGGAAATGGGCACTTGTCATTAATTTTATTACGTTATAGAATTTTCAATACCCTTGAAAACAGAAGCATTTTTTGGATTTTGTTTGGTTTTGCTGTGGCGTAGTGTTGTATGTCTAGATTTACTGGAAGCTTCTTAGTTTTACTGGCCCTCTTTCAAGACTACGTTGAAGACTTACGTTCAGTGCCAATTAATTTTTTCATAAAGGTTTTTTGATATACTGAAACGTGAGTGTGTGTGGAGGACAGGGGACAAAAGCACATAGAGGAAAAGGTAAAAATCTCCATTAAGCTTTTTATCTCTAAAGGCAGAAGAACTGACAATGGTCTCGTTGAGTTTATGGCTAGCCCTTAGACTTCTGTAGTCAAAGTATTAGAGTATCCAAAAATCCCAAGTGACCCTGTTTACTAGAATTATTGGGATAATTTATTATTAGAATAATTATTCTCATTATTTTTACATTTAAATAAATAAATTTTTAGTTGCATATTATGCTAAGGGTGGGCAATTTTTATTTCTCTTGGCTGCATTTCACAACAATTAATTAAAACAAGGCTGCTTCTGGGAAGAGGGGGCTGTCAAACCTCTTGAGTTAATATAAGTCTGGATGAACTGCTTCCTCACATTGCTGTTTCCTCTCCATTTGAATCTACCACTGGAAGTCTTCTAAGAGAAGGTAGGGGATAGCGAAGGATTTTAGGATTGAGAGTAAATTGCATGTAGGTGTTAAAGGCTGGTAGGATATTTGCTTTGAAAAGATGAACCTGTCTCAAAATCAGCAAAAAGGACAGCACCAACTCTATTTCTGGCCCCCACAATGAATTTGAGTGTCTCAAGCCTTGAGGTGTCAGTGGGATCGGCACCATATTATTATTTTTTTTTGCCTTACAAACTCTGATCCTCAGGGTTAGCCAGTTGGACACCCTCCGTTGACAGTACATGTCATCTTCACCCTGCCACAATCACGGAGTGATCAACAAAAATAACTCCCTCGTTGAAGACGAACCGAAGCCACTGAAGGGTGAACGTCGCAATCGCAGCCTTTTAGCCTGTGATGTGTGCGCACGGCGACAAATCTTGAAATCCCTGCTACTTGTCCTTTCTCTTATAGCCGAGCTTCAAAGAGTAGGGTACTCTGATCCTTGGCTTGAAACACACTTTAATAAGAAGTCCTTTACTCCACTGCCTTCTCTGCCATTGTGCATCACTCATAAAACACTGAAATTTCACAACACTTTTGCCTTGCTTTTCTTTTGTAAGAGCTCTTCAGCTTTTTCTGACCCTTTTTGGTACAGATCAGCGCCACAATTGTACTGAGGATTCATTTCTCTCAACTTTCTATTACTTTGCTGCCGTGTCAGAGTGACCGGAGCGATAGGGAGGGGGAAGCAAACCTTGTTTCAGTAACTAATTCACTTCTAGAAGAGTTGCGGTTCCTCCTCTCTTTAATGTCAATGCTGTCCCATGGTGACCTGATGCTGAGATGTATTTGGTTCCCCTCGACACATGATACAGAAAACACTGACCTGACCTTTAAAAAAATTTATTAACATTTATAAATTTTATTTTACTGTGTCATGTTGAGAGAAATTGTTCTGGCTGGGCAGGAGGAGTGCTTCTGCAACGGCATGGCTTCAATCATTTGTGTAACAACATATTAAAAACACCTCCCTTTTCTGTCCTAAACTGACTATTCTCATCTCATCCACCCTTTCGCGTTGATTTTGTCTATACTTGCTCGTCTTTGCAGATTAGCTTTAATAAACTGCTCTTTATGATATTAGCTACTCGCTGTGGGCCTCACCTAACACAGATTGAAGGTAAACCATCCGTAGGCTTCGGTTGGCTTTTGATGTATTTGGGAAGAAGGAACGGTTTTCTTGACTGTTTCTATCCTTGGGTTTTCCTGGAGTGGCCAACTTGGGATGGAGATACCTGGGAGGGGTCAGTTAGGATGATCCTGCCCATCTGTGAGGGAGACAAGTCGTTGCAGGGACGTTCTGGCTGTATTTTGGCTCTAAACTGAAGTCCTCTTCCACAAGGGAAGTACAGACCAAGAGCTCGCTCCGTACAGGTTTGGCTAACAAGTGGCAGACTCTAAATTTCACTTCTTGCCGCCTCTCCTGAATAGAATTAGGAAGCAAAGCTAAGCCTGAACTGGGGAATGGTGCTGCTGTCTACAAATCTATCACATGAATAAATGTGCAGAAGGGCAAATAGCCTCTTGTCCAGCGTTGGCTGAGGAATAATTGGAAATAACCTTTCCTTTCCATCACTTGGTAAGACACAGCCCGTTGTCTTGCTTTTTTCCTTGCTGCTTATTCAGATATCTGCTGGTGACATTCTTGGGACTTGTGTATTAAGTTGTTTGGTTTCAAAATCATTTTAATAGTACAAATTAATAAAAATGGCGTAGGAGACAGCGATGTCATGCTGCTAGCACTAAAGGACAGCTCATTTTACCTACAGCAGTGGGAAAATTGTTTCGGTGGAGTCACCTTTTCTGTTCATTGGCTTGAGCGTTTAACTTTTAGAGGTCAAAAATAAAATTAGAATGCAAAATGAAATTTCACTTGTGCGGTCTAAATATGTTGTATTCCCTAGAGTGGATGAGGAAGAGAAATAGTCATCCCAGTGCCTAATTCTTGGAATGCCAATATTTGTTGCAGTAATATGTGCTTTAAAGGAGCATAACTTGTGTAAGGTCTTCATGCATAGTAGAGCTTAAATAGTCCGTTTCGGGTATAAAATTTACCCTGGTGACTTGTGTAATTTAAGGGTTGTTACAGGAGACCTCAGTTTTGCTTTGCAGTAAGTCTAATGCAACAGAAGGAACAAGACTTTGGTTACTTAAAAAAAAAAAGGATTCTACTCCTCCCAGGTCTTAATCACAGCTCTCCCACCGATGCTGTGTTTACCTTCATGTCCCAGTTTAGGTAAAACAGGACCAATTTTGTTCAGTAACTTTGCTTTTTAGCTAGGCCTTTTCTAAGTGCTGAAATTACCGGCATGTTGTGCCGAAAATCTGTTCACTTTCCAAGTGATCAGGCCCATGTTCACAGCTGGTGCCAAGGAATGGGATGCGGAGAGGCTCTTGCTTAGACTTATTGCTGTCACAGCCAAGGGCAGCCAGCTTTGTTATTCGCCCCGTTGGAGGGTGGGAAGCAGAAAAGCATAGAGGGGTCCCACCTGTGGGGAGGAGCGGACAGGACAGGGGACCCAAAACTGACCCGCAGGGTGTTCCATGCCATCTGCATCGTGCTCGGGATAAAAGCTGAGGGACCAAAGGGCCAGTTCTCTTTCTTCAATGGCCGGCGTCCGAGGAGGACTCTGTCTGTTCCTCTGCCTTTAATCCCGATCTGGAATCCAGATCTAGAATCCCGTTCCTGTCCATCACTAAGTACCAGTCTGGGAGTTCCCCAGTGCCTGCTGGTGACATGATCGTCATCCTGGGAGCTTGATACGGTTTTGTATAGATTTTATTATTTTCTTATTATTGTATTATTAATATTTCATTAAGATAGCTTAGTTCCTTCTAAACTCCTAAGTGTCTCTCTCTCCCCCTCTCTCCCTCTCCCCTTCCCTCTCCTGCCTCTCTTTGAAGAGATATGGGAGAGAGCATCTGTCGTCCACGCTGG
>VZSF01007910.1:121801-159040 GCA_013398295.1 Chionis minor | reverse complement strand
AAAAAAAAAAAGGATTCTACTCCTCCCAGGTCTTAATCACAGCTCTCCCACCGATGCTGTGTTTACCTTCATGTCCCAGTTTAGGTAAAACAGGACCAATTTTGTTCAGTAACTTTGCTTTTTAGCTAGGCCTTTTCTAAGTGCTGAAATTACCGGCATGTTGTGCCGAAAATCTGTTCACTTTCCAAGTGATCAGGCCCATGTTCACAGCTGGTGCCAAGGAATGGGATGCGGAGAGGCTCTTGCTTAGACTTATTGCTGTCACAGCCAAGGGCAGCCAGCTTTGTTATTCGCCCCGTTGGAGGGTGGGAAGCGGAAAAGCGTAGAGGGGTCCCACCTGTGGGGAGGAGCGGACAGGACAGGGGACCCAAAACTGACCCGCAGGGTGTTCCATGCCATCTGCATCGTGCTCGGGATAAAAGCTGAGGGACCAAAGGGCCAGTTCTCTTTCTTCAATGGCCGGCGTCCGAGGAGGACTCTGTCTGTTCCTCTGCCTTTAATCCCGATCTGGAATCCAGATCTAGAATCCCGTTCCTGTCCATCACTAAGTACCAGTCTGGGAGTTCCCCAGTGCCTGCTGGTGACATGATCGTCATCCTGGGAGCTTGATACGGTTTTGTATAGATTTTATTATTTTCTTATTATTGTATTATTAATATTTCATTAAGATAGCTTAGTTCCTTCTAAACTCCTAAGTGTCTCTCTCTCCCCCTCTCTCCCTCTCCCCTTCCCTCTCCTGCCTCTCTTTGAAGAGATATGGGAGAGAGCATCTGTCGTCCACGCTGGTGGCCAATCCATCCCAAACCACGACACCTCAGCACAAAACAAGCGACAGGACAAGAGGAAATGGCCTCAAGTTGTGCCAGGGGAGGTTTAGGTTGGATATTAGGAAAAACTTCTTTACCAAAAGGGTTCTCAAGCCTTGGAAGAGGCTGCCCAGGGAGGTGGTGGAATTGCCGTCCCTGGAGGTATTTAAAAGCCGGGTAGACGTGGCATGGGGACGTGGCTGAGGAACATGGTTTCGGGGTGGTTTTGGCAGAGGTGTATGGTTGGACTCGATGATCTTAAAAGTGTCTTCCAACCCGAGTGATTCTATGATTCTGTGAAAACGGCTCTGCTGCCGCTGTTTTGCTTCTCTGCCCTGTGTAGATCATGTCCATCCTACCTGCTTCTACTGTGCTACCCCAGCAACTAATGACATAATGATGGCAAAATGTTTTGAGGTGGAAATTGTTGTATTACTGCCTGGTTTTTGGCATGCTTATACTTCCTCCCAGTGTGTAGTGTTTTCCAAGCCCGTCTCTTAAGCAGCTCTGCAATCGTCGCTTAATGCGCATGCTGTAATAATGACTGAAATTAATTTCTTAGAAATGACACCAAAATAATTAATACAGCCCTCTTGGGCCGCATGTGATAAGAGTGAGCTGAGAATGTGGAGATATTAAACTGTCGCCATCCTTCTCCACACGTGTGAAATGTCATCATCAGTTCGTCGCAGTCTTGCTTTATTACGGCCATATTAAAATGAATGTCTTGCACATCTTCATAGAGGGCCTATTAACAGTACTTCCTTGATTTAAGAAATGGCTCCAGTATGCGAATGCAACCCATTTCGATGAATAAATTTAGCACTTTAATGCTATTTATTTACTCCACACTGTAAAATGTAATAAGATAAATAATGGGTCCCACAGGGGCGTGGGGTAAGTTGGCGATCATCCTCTCAGCAGGCAGATGAACACAGCTCGAGTAGAGAAATAATGATCAAAATTCACCGCGCTCCCTGGGATGCCGTTTATATACCTGAATCTAATAAAGAAAGAATTACAATGCTTAACAACGTGCTTAGTGCTGGGATCTGAATGTAATGAGACCGGCAGTGAGGAATGTACAGCCATATTAGCTAGATTTGAAGTATCACCTTGGAGGTGTAGATGGTGAGAGCTGCAAATGATCCGATGCTCCATCTGTGTGGGATTTGCCGGCTGTTGGGATACCTGCTCTTTCTTCTTTCCTGGCTAGCAAAATCCAGTCCAGGGCAAGCTTTCTCCTCTATATCTAAAGTATTCTGCTGAAGTCTGTTTTGAGGTCTGGATTTTAAACGTCTCAAAATGTGTTTGGATTTTCTGTGCAAACATAGCATGGAACTATGGGGGTTACAGGTTGTCGTGGTTTGGCCTCAGCCGGCACAAAGAACCACGCGGCCGCTCACCCAAACCTCGCAGCAGCGAGGGAAAATTGGAATAAAAAGGCAAAAACTCGTGGGTTGAGATAAAAAGCAATTTAACAGAACAAAAAAAAGAAGAAAAAAAAATTGACAAAACAACAATAGTACTGACAGAGGAATGTATAAATAGGGGTACCGTACCGACGCGCACCGACCGGACCCGGACCGTCCCCGCCCGCTCCCAAACTGGGAACTCCCCTCCCCGGCTAGCTCCCCCTAAATACTGGGAATTGCATCACGTGGTGTGGAATACCTGTGCTGGGCCAGATATTAACCCTGTCCCTTGCCGGAACCAGGACACAGGTGTACGTGAAGGTTGTAGAGCTGGTCAAGACTTAATGGCAAAATTGCACAAGACTGGCAAGCGGTTGCTTGGGTCGGGTTTATTTTTAAAGAAGATGGGTTGATTCTATCCCTGTGATTATCCAGGTCTGAAATGGGGTTGGAATTTTAGGGCGGGGGACAAAAGACGGCTTAGTTAGAAAGCCTGGTCCCTGTTCTGGTATAGAATGTGGAAGTGTTGATCGTGGTGTGCTTGGAGTGACCAAGAATGACACAAATTACCTGCTGCCGCTGCCACACTCCCATCTCTTGTGGCTTTACACTTGCTTTTCAGAATAGATTTTTACTCAAAGGGAAATGTTTAGGAATTTTACACTCGATTTAGGTTATACGCTAACCTAAATCTTAAGGAAGGCTTAAGAAAAAATTACATATAAAAAGACTTTGCAAATAATTTTTAAAAATCACAATTCAGGTACCGTTGGAGTAGTCTAGGCAGTCATACTTTGGGCATAAAAGTAATAACAACTTGTCTGGAGACTGTTCTCCCTAATTCTTGATCAAGCATTTGAAAAGTACAAACATGAATAGCAAGATAAAATGGTAAAACGATAATGGAGCGATTTGTACTTCAATTTAGATGTGCTTCTTAAGCTGTCAATAATCCAGCACAACTCGCGCTTTAAAAATAAAATGTATTTTTTTTGTTATCGCGGGTCTTGCAAATTAACTCCTTCTGGATTTTGCAGCTTTCCATTCCCCTCCAGGAGCAAACAATTCTATCCCTGGTTGTTCCTGTTTCAAGAGTTTTGTCTCTCCATGAGTTTTTCAGCAATGCCTTTCAGCCTAGTCCGAGTCAGCGGGTATACTCAGTTGGGGGAAATAATCCTGGGCTGGAACACGAGAGAAAATAGAGCGTGGCTTTGTCTTTTGGTGGTTTCGACTCTTTCAGGCAACGAGCTCATGGTAAAGACTCCAAACGTCCTCCAGATGTTGGCGGTGAAGTTGGTAAGATGCTAAAACCTGCTGCCCTGTGGCTGAGCCACCGTGGAGCATCTTAGGGGGATCTGCTGGGATCAGATCTCGTCCCGTCATGGAAGACGTTGCGTGTCTGGAGATGTACCAGAGAGTTAGAAGTAGTGAAAAATGAGGCGTGTTGACTGAATTTCCAGTTGGTTGAAAAGTTTCTGTTTTCAGGTGCGTGCATTTGTTTTCAGCGAAACATCAGCTTTTCATGGAGAAAATGGGATTCTTCTAATGAAAATAAAAATGTTTAGTAGAAAATTAATTCTAGAGAAATATGTGAAGGGTAATTTGTGACCATCTTTAGTCAACGCATCTAGTTGACTACACACCCAGCAGATGCGCTGAATGAGGAAGGGGCTGTTTTTGACTCGGCCCTCTTCCAACTAGGCCCACACATTAAAAGCGAATATAATTTACATATCATTCAGACGGTTGGAATTCCCAGTTGTATAGGAGGATATGTGTCTTCTGTTCCATTTCTTTTTTCATTCTGGTTAAATAAATCCTTTCCCGTGTAGGAGAATAAAGCTTTCTGTATGCTTCGGTATGCAGGAGCTGTTTCACATAAGCTATTCATGCAGAGCATGAAAGGCATCTTGCAGGAATAGCCTCAATTGGTTATTTTTAGGAGGGGGGAGGATGGCATCAGCAAAACCACTAGAGACATCTCTTCTGCCACCGTATACACATTTCTGAATAAAAGAAACCGGTTGCTGCCTAATGAAAAGAGAAATTGGAAACCCCGCACGGGCTGATTACAGTCACACAGATGCTTTTGCCAAGAATTCCACCTTCCTGGGCAAAATTTGTTCTCTTTTCTCTGCAGAAAACCTCTGCTACAAGAATTGTTTGGAAAGGGAGAGGGGGTCACGGGGAGGAATCAACCGCTGGACTAAGTAAATTAGTTGAGGGACATTGCAGGCTTCCCTAATGGCACATTTATAGATGTGGATGCTGATGTTTTGGGAGGTAACTCCGATTGCTCCTTGGGAGGGAGGCTGATTTCTGCGGGTCTGCGTCTGCCGCATTCTCATTTATGGAATCGCATAACCCTGCAGCCCCTGTTGTCCTCTAGGTAGGACAACGGGATGCAAAGAGTGGGAATCCAGTAAAGATAACTCGCCTGCTCAGGTATCACCTAGACACCAAAAGCCTCACCTGGGCTCTCTTGAAGGAAATGCTCCTATTTCCAGCAAACTTGGCTTCAGAGGAAGTTTCTTACTGTTTTTTGTGGGGTTTTTTTTGTTTGAGAAACAGAAGGTTGAGGGAGGGAAGAAGGTTATTTGCCATCACGGGTCAGGTTTCAGATGTGGAAGCAAGAATGAAAGATGGTGGGTCTGCATATGGATTGGTGAGTGTGGGATGCGGCCATAAATGGTCCGTTCTTGGGTGTCTAAGAAGTCTTGAGGGTGCAGGATCTTCCTTAGAAGGCCGTGAGTCATGGTGGGCAACAAAGAATGTTCCTTGTGCTGAACCAATTCTGGTTTTATGTGGTTTTTTAGAGAGAAAGGGTGAATCTTGTGGGGGAAAATGACCCTTTTTTCGCAGTCCTTCTTGTTTCGATTCGTTGCAAGTATTTCTGATAGTCCTCTAAGGTGCGTATCATTTGTGTTTCTCTTCTATCTCAGTTAAAACCAAACAAATAAAGAGGTTTTATTCTAGCCGTTTGCAATCACGCGGTAAAGGAGAGGCCGTGTGGTTGGGTGTTTGTATCACTTAAGGATTAGCTCTGTGTTTAGCTCTGGCTACTTTAATTGGGGCCGCAAGCGAGAAGTGCACGGAGTGTGCTCTGTAGACTTCAGACAGATAAAAACAGGGAGCAGCGAGAGCTGTGCCGCTCTCACGGAGGAGAAATCGGTTTAATTTCCCAGCTTTTCCTGCTCAGATCTAGACAAGCTGGAAATACACTGAAGGTCAAAGATTGATGTCAGAAAAAGGGGAAGCAATTTTGTCCTTTACACGATTTTCTGCTTTCACCTGCTCCTGAAAGTTAGTTTCTCTTTTTTTTTTAATAATGCTGTTTATTACGGGAGATGGGTTGTAGACCTCCTAGAAATAAAACTACAAAGCAAATGAAAACTTTCCTTTTAACAACTTGGCTGAATTGCATCTTTTTGGCTCAGCTTCTGGCGAGAAACATGTTGGAAAAGTCCGACTGTGACCAGTGAACCATGACTGGAAAAAACCAACGCTTTCCAAAATACTATCTGGTGTCTTTCCATGGGCAACAAACATCTCATTATCTTGGAGAACTGGGTTTTGCAGGAGGATAAACGTCTCTGCAGATACGTTTGCAGATGCTCTTGGGATGACTGAAGAAAAATGTTTAGGAATTTGACCTAAAGTCCGTCCAAATCTACAGATAGTTTTCCATTTAGTGCCTTGAACCTTGAGTCCCTCCATATGGAGAGAATTTTTGTCTGCGGCAGCTCACGTAGCACAGGTGTGATTCATAGTCATCCGGTTTAATAATCTACACATTTCCTAGAACAAAGTCATTGGGTTTAATGCGTGCTCTTCAGAGGAATGCGATGCATTCAGGACTTCGCTGGGATCACCTTTACACTTCGCTGCTAGGAAGAAAAGCATTCGTCTAGAATTATGAGGAAAACATCCCATCAATCTCTCTGTGAACATTGCATTATGAGAGGTGCGTGTGTGGGATGTAAAGTCTTGTAGTAGAAAACAAAGTACTTGAGGGGGGGGAAAGCATCGGTGGACTGCAGTCTTTGAAGCATTAGTTGAGATGTATTTGGTCTAGGAATCATGTCACTTTATATAAATTTTTTTTATACAAAAATTTTATAGACTTTGAAGAGATATTTGATGGGTATTGCTGTCAGTAGAACACACAGTCCTTACAAACCGTATGGTATTTGCTATAAAGTCTTTCTAATTTCCTGATCAATGAGGCATCTGAGCATTTTACATTTGCACATGTGTTAAAAGATGCACAAATGTAAACCAGCTTAGTGGTTTTCACCGCATGTTAAACCAGCTTAGTGGTTTTTACTACAGATCAAGGGCCATGAGCTCTGTATGAACCATGTGTAGTAGCTGAGGAGGGTGAACAGGGTATGGTGCATCGAAGAAAGGAGCAGTTGAATTGATCTGAGTCCAGGGGAGGTTTAGGTTGGATATTAGGAAAAACTTCTTTCCCAAAAGGGTTCTCAAGCCTTGGAACAGGCTGCCCAGGGAGGTGGTGGAATCGCCGTCCCTGGAGGTATTTAAAAGACGGGTAGACGTGGTGCTGAGGGACATGGGTTAGGGGTGGTTTTGGCATAGGTTGATGGTTGGACTCGCTGATCTTGAAGGTCTCTTCCAACCCAAGTGATTCTATGATTCTATGATCTGACCCCTTTGTGCGAAGACATCTGCTCCTCTTTAGTTATGCAGATTTTCACTGAGTCACCCATTACTGGGTTTTCCGATGTCTTCCTAACTTAAATGTTTTCATGCTTTTTACCCGTGTGTTTAAGTTTAAATTTGAATCGTTCCAGGGCCGATGCCTTCTTGGGAAATATTGTTGTTTATAATATGCCATGGGACCCATGAGTGCTTTCCAGTTTTGAAATCAATCTCGGAGTTCCTGCATGTGTCTTGCTTACACCTTTCCCCTGCGATGATTGATGTTAACTAAATAAGCTGCCATCTGTAGAAAAATCATCGTACGCTATTGATTTGATATAACTTTATTTTCTGAAATATTTCACTCGGTTAGAGAAATTGTAATTTCAAACCCCATTTCTTTTGGCCGGCTGTAAAACTTTTCCCAAGCTGTGGGTGTACGAGGAAGCCGGATCAAATCCTTCAATACGTTTAGGTATGTATGAGTGAAGTTCCCAATGTGCATTACGAGGATCTGGTTTTAACTGGTCTTCGTTAGGGATACCGGCCCTTGCTTCAGTGTTGTTTTCTTGCAACTTTAATTTGTGCACTTCAGCGTTGGTGTGATGAGAACAGGGTGAAACTGCGGCGATACAAATGTGAATCGGCCCCGTTAGTATGAATCAAGAAAATGCTTTACCAACGCGAGACATTGAAATGGTGATGCTGGGGGAGTGTAACTGTTTTGACTCATGGGGGTTTGAGGTTCACTTTGGTTGTAGATGTTTTCCTCTTGTTTTGGGTTTGCAGTAATGTTCCGTGAAAGAGAGGAAATGAGGAATTTTATTTGTTGAAGCGTGCCAAACTCTTCTTCCCTGCAGCAAACTCCAGAATGAAGAGCTGAGCCTTGAAACCTTCCCTGTAGGTAAATAAAAGTGGTTCTGATGGATGAAGAAGGGCATGAGATCTGTCTTAGGACCCTCCTGTGAAATGTACGCTGGCATCAGCTTCCTCGTTCCTAATTTTGGAAACTCACCCATGAGCTGCCTTTGCAGAGCGCTCATAAAGAGAAATAATCTTTGCGGTGGTAGGGCTTCAGCTGTGGCTGCTCGGGCGTAGTTTCTGAAATGGGGGCTCTACAAAGAAGAACTCAAAAGAGTCAGGATAAAAGCGCTGGTGATGTTCAGGGTTGGGAAGGGAATGTAGCCTTGCTTTCCAATACGCTCAAAAAAACCAGAAGGGGACTTGGTGATCTTAAAGGTCTCTTCCAACCAAAGTCATTCTACAGTTCTGTGAACTGCAGGCATGTGTGCTGTGCTTGCAAGGAATTGCAACTTCAGGCCCGGTAGGAAAATAGCTTTTTTTTCCCCAAAAAAAAATTCTTACTGGTTTTATCAGTAACAGTGCTGCTTTTTAGCCTGGGAAATGAAGATTTCCCATCTACGCATTTCCCTCCCTAGATGGGAGCACTACGTGACTCACCAGAAACACAAGCAGAAACGTCTTTGGTGGCACCATCCACGTGATGCTAAAGATCCCTTAACACTGGTGATTAACCCAAGGCCATTTCTTCCTAATTTAAAATGAGTTTTGATGTCCAGAGTTGCCTTTGGCTACTGCTTGAATGAATTAGGATTTCAATATCGCCTCGTATTTACTAACTCACAGAAGAATGAACTTGGAGTCAGATCCTCATTTAGTTAAAATAAATGTATTTCCATGGTATTAAACAAATTTAAACCAGTGGACGATTTGGCCTGGGGGAGTATAAGGGGCTGTGTGTTGGATTAGGTTCTGAGCTGCATTATAATGAGTAAGAAATGTGTAATGTGGTTTATAGTTCAAGAGAAGAGGTTTGTACCAGGCTGGCTTTGTACCTCATGCCTAGGTTTCCTAATGCATAACAGAATTGAAACGAGTTAATATGCCATCAAATTGGAGGCTTGCAGGAGAAGAAATACTTCATGCAACTTTCAAACGCGCGTTCCTTCATTTTGAGCAGGTAGATGCAGCTTATCCTTTCAGTGTTGGGTGTTTGGGCCTTGTGAAGAAAACATTTCAATGAAGAAAAACAGATCAAGGGATGGTTTCAAAGCCAGCACTTCCACCAAAACCTTTCAATCTCCCGGTTCATTTTCTGTGCAGCGTGACCCTCTTGGATGTCATCTGCTCTTTCCCAATTGTAAAGCCTTTCTCCCTCCGCTCCTTTCCCTTGTGGATCTCCTCTCTTCTGAGCTCTCCTTTCTTCCTTTGTGAGCCTTCCCTCCTCCTCCTCCAGCTGCCTCATTCGGGCTGACACCTTTTGTTAATGTTATCAGAGAGATTAGAGGACTAAGATTCATGGGGGAACTGGTGCAAATTCTTCTGGGTCAACAAGTTTGTTCCCCATGACCAGATCACGCTCTTTGATTGCTCGGTACAGTGAGATTGATCAGTATCAGCTTTGTGGTTGAATTTGCATGAGTTTAACTAGCTGAGCACTGGTTTTGGAGGAAGTGGAGACGAACTGGTGGTTGGGTTTTTCCCCCTTTTCCCCCAAACTTTGCATCTCTTGCGTTCTTAATAGATGGTCCTTCTGGGCAAAATGGGGTAAGAAAATCATTAGAATACTCAAGGCAGATAGTCAGAATTTTGGCAGGGGAGCTCTGTCAGCACTGGCTTGGCTTGCGATCCTTTCGAACTCTTCCCAGTAACTCTGCCAGTCCATCACGGATCCATCCCCATGGCTGCGAGGTGCCACTGGGTTGTGTCCACCTTGTTATTTTGTACACTTCCTGCATTTCCCTCTTTTCACACTCTCTGGTGGTTGTCCGTGTGTCCTTGCTGCGGGTGTTGGAATAAACATCCCTTCACCTTACACTAAAGGCCAAAAACTTGCCTTTAAATCCTTAAATTAAATTTAAAATTTTTGAACGAAACTTTTTGATGTAAGTTCAAACCAGCTCTGCTCTTCATCGGTAGTGGAATAAGCAGCATAAAACGTGATATTTTAGGGTAAAACAACGACATTACGGCTTAGGTCTTGGCTGTTCAAAGCAAGAGAATTTGTGCTGCGGGAATCTCTGTTTATGTGTCATTGCTGGAACTCTGCTTATTTGCAAAAACAAAGGATCAACTCTTTTTTTTTTTTTGTTTTATCGCTTTCTTTTGTGCAGCTTAAAAATGCAAGGTTGTTGCGGAATATAATTTTTTTTTCTGTCTTAACAAATCTTTGTGGACGGGATGAATTGGGTAAAACCATTCACACTCGGTTCGCACTTTCGTGGCTTTGAATTCAATCGGTGAATCAAGTCACAGAGTAGAATAGCGGCGTTTTCAGGCAACCGTGCGATTTAATAATAGCCCTCAAGAAAGTAGGCTTGCGTTAGGGGTCTGCGCCAGGGATAACCTTCGCAAGAGGTTTTGCAGAGGAATCAGGCTGTGTTTGTCTGTCTGCCTCATTCCTTTCGTGTTTTGGTGTCCCTGGGCTTAATCATGTCTCAGAGACTCCTGCAGGAGAGAGATGGGTTTTGAAAAGGGAAGGAAGAAAGGCTGGGCACCAGCAAAACAATCTCCCTGTGTATTTTAGTCGGAGTCCCAGTGGATTAACGACAGTCGTTTGCATTAGCAATGACAGCACAGAGATGATTACTCTTCCCGAGAGACGGGCAGGGATAGAAATGGGGCTCCATTATGTTGCTCGTTATTATTCTCTGTGCTAAGTGGCACCGGTGACTGGGGAGCCAAAGGGCAGAGTTGAGCTGTGGTTTTAAGCTAATAAAGTTGTACCAAGCGGGAGATGGGTTTGTTAAAATGAAAGCTTTGTTCCAAGGTGTCTGAAAGTACCTTTTTATTTTTTCCTAAGCTGAAAATATGTATTGGCTGTGTTGGCTTTACGCACTTCGGTGGAAAAATGTTTACTTTCCCTTCTATTAGCTTTATTGAAACTTTATACAAAAACGCCTCTAATTGCATTGTACTAGAGAACATTTTCCTCCTCGATTCAAATTTCTGGTCTTGTTCTCTCCCCTTTATATAAGCCAAAGTGATGGAGGAATGGTCAGTTTTGAGGATGGGCTTCTTCTTTAAGAAAGCTCATAATAATCCTCATTTCTCAAGCAAACCAAAGTGACCTTGTTCCCACCTCTGAGGGACAGTTCCTAAAGACTTGCATTTCCGTTCTGTTGAGTCTCTGCATGGAAAACCAGTTTCATGGTCTTAATTCCATCGTTCTCCCCCCCCATATATTACTGTGTAATTGTGTTGCTTGATTATCCTCTTCATGGTTTAGAAATGATTAGTAATTTCATTCATCTCAGATGTTGCAAAACTTTACAACTGCTAACAAATAACATCTCACTGGCAATTTTTTTTTTTTTTTTAATAAGTAGACCATGTTGTGGGCAAGCAAAGTGAGACAAAATGACTAAGTCTTGAGATCAGATGGCAAAACGGCCGCAAAGTTGGTGAGCTGTGAATTGCTGCTTGTCAGTAGGACATCTCTGAATGGGCAGGTAATCTGAATATCTGTTGATTTATGAAATATTGGCTGATAGAGGGAGTTCATTAAAATCAGTTTCTGTATAATTCCTTGTGCTAGATGACCTTCAAAAGTCCCTTCCAACCAAGACTGTTCTATGATTCAATGAATTATATATTTGTATTTGTCTGGAAGCGTAGTAGTTCACATTGTGGTGAACTGTTGGGAAAAAAAGCTTTGTACCTCACCGATTTTATAATATGTATCTCAGTTAAATGCAGAGGAATTTGTTACAATTTGGGTAATACGGTTGCATGATTTCAAATTTATGTTAACTTTCACAACAAAAGGATGATTTCTAGGACCTGGATTGAACTGCAACGTAATTTGTAGCTTTATTTATGCCTGACTATATGACCGCCTAATTTTTGCCAAGATCTGCGTGCCTTTAGGTCACAACAACCCCACACAGCGCTGCGGGCTTGGGGAAGAGTGGCTGGAAAACTGCCTGGTGGAAAAGGACCTGGGGGTGTTGGTCAACAGTCAGCTGAATCTGAGCCAGCAGTGTGCCCAGGTGGCCAAGGCGGCCAGCAGCGTCCTGGCCTGGATCAGCAATAGTGTGGCCAGCAGGACTGGGGCAGTGATGGTCCCCCTGTAGTGGGCGCTGGGGAGGCTCCACCTTGAATCCTCTGGTCAGTTTTGGGTCCCTTGCTCCAAGAAAGACATGGAGGGGCTGGAGCGTGTCCAGAGAAGGGCAACGAATCTGGTGAGGGTTCTGGAGCACAAGTCTTGTGAGGAGCAGCTGAGGGATCTGGGGTTGTTCAGCCTGGAGAAAAGGAGGCTGAGGGGAGACCTTCTGGCTCTCTACAGCTACCTGAAAGGAGGGTGTAGCCGGGGGTAGGTCGGTCTCCGTGAGGGAGGTGGGGGTCAATCTCTTCTCCCAAGTAACGAGTGATAGGACAAGAGGAAATAGCCTCAAGTTGCACCAGGGGAGGTTTAGATTGGATTTTAGGAAAAATTTTTTCACCAAAAGCGTTGTCAAGCATTGGAAGAGGCTGCCCAGGGCAGTGGTGGAGTCGCCATCCCTGGAGGTATTTAAAAGACGTGTAGACGTGGTGCTGAGGGACATGGGTTAGTGGTCGTTTTGGCAACCTAAATTGATGGTTGGACTTGATGATCGTAAAGGTTTCTTCCAACCTAGGTTCTTCTGTGATTCCATGACCATCTCTTTTTAATGCATCTGCTTTTCTCACTGGATCTTCAGGTTGCATCCCCTCTCCTCTCTTCCTCCCTTTTAGCAGGATTTCCAGTCGAGCTGCATGGCCTTACTTCCATAATTTGCCTGCTGGGAGGAACACTTCTGTATTATGCAGTGAGTCTGGAGATCAGGACGGCATGTGTTGAACACCAGTGCTCCTCTTCCAGCTGAGGTTGATTGGGTGCATTTGGTACCCCACGCGCATCATCTCTCTTCCAGAAACCAACATGTGTATGTCGACCTCTCTAAAGCCAGAGCAGATCTCCTAGTGCTGGTTACTCCTGGCCCACACTGAGCACATCTTCAAAATTGTAAGAATTAAATCCTTTTTGCTGTAATTAAATAGAAGCTAAAACTCTGATACAATCAGGGCTCCAGAATCTCAACTCAAGATACAAAACTGTGATGTTTGCAATTTATACTGCCACTGTACTTGCTGGTGGAAAAAAAGAGAGTAAGAGAGAGTTACTCTTACTGGCACATATTTAAGGTTTTCCTGGGTAATTTATGAACTGATTTAAAAATTAATGTAATTTTTTTCCCATTCTGTAAAATGTTACCTGGCTCCCTGGATTTTGAAGCTACCATTGAGCTCTCTTGTCCCACTGAACTGGAGAGAAATTGTTTACGTTCTGTCCTTCAAAATTCGTGAATATTCACTCGACAGTCAAAGAGTATTTTGGGCAAGGGAGCTCTGTTTTTCTTTGCAAAAGCTCTCAACTTCCTTGCTTATGTGAGCTATCATCAACTGCGGCGTCTATGGCCGTATTCCCAATCCCATCAGCGGAGCCTAATGAAGGGGATGGATTTGATTGTTTTTCTAGGTCTTTTCAGGTTGATGGCATTAGCCATCAATCAAAAAGCTGTGAAGGAGCCTGTTGAAGCTACGCCAGCTCCTTTTGCCCCAAACCGTGGGGCGAGCTGCCAACAGCTTGCGGGGACCCACCAGGCATGCCAGCTTGATAAAAACGCCGAGATGGAGACGGTGTAATTGAGAGCGCTCTGGGCGTGCTTGGGCAGGTCTGGGCAATGCTCCTGCTCAAGAGCAATTTGGTGATTTCATCACAATTTATGTTTTTTTGAGACCTTATCTGCGGAGTGTCAGATCTGCCTAAGCATGTAGGGTCAGTTTACAAATCCCGGAGCAGGGGTATTTACTTCCTAAGGACAAATCGGGGCTCACGTATATAAAGAAAGAAAACCCAGCCTAGACATCTGTGTTTATAAAGACCCAAGTAATGCAGTTTTTCAAATACGTTTCAATCCTGTCATTTTTCGGGAATGTCGAGGGGGTTGGCACCCAGGAAGGCAGCTTGTCTTTATTTACAAACTTTTGTAGAGATGAGAAGTTTGTATTAAAAGATAAAACGGGAAAAACTTGCAAATTCTATCCGACGCCTTTCTAAAACTATTTTTAAAATAATATTCTGCAGCATGTAAGAATATGAAAGTGAAATGTGTTCTCAATTTGTAATAGACAGTGAGGGAGGTTAGAATGAGCACTCTATATTTTGTTTTCTGTTCTAGCATGTACTTAAAGGGAATTATTACTCTATGAAATCTTTCAACTCTTTAAAGTTTATTCTTTGCTTGCTGCAGGTAACTGAATATATTGTTGCAGTTAAAATCTTTCTCTTGGTTTTCGTAATGCACTATATGCCAAGCTACATCAGGAAGGAATAAACACTTTTGATCTAACTCTTATCTGTGGCACAGTTTACATGGTAAAAAGTCTGTTGTGGTGTTAAATGCTCTCATCTTTATTCATGTCCTGGGATGATTCAGCCTAGTGAATTAGGGGGAATTCAACCCTGTGAATTACGGGATCAGGAGGGTTTTCAAAACTCGTAGGAGCTTACGCTGGCATCTAGAATAAACAGGGCTTTTTGGTTTAAGGTCCATATAATATGATTGTACTCGTTCACCCAGCTTGAGCTGAGCACTAGAGCAATTGGCTTTAAAAACTGTTGGTGAACGCCGCGTTGAGAAGAAACTACAAGGTTGTGGATCTCACAAATTGCTGCTGTTTGTCGAAAGATGCGCTCAGAAGCATCGCTAGCTACCGAGCTGGTACCCTTACTGTCAAGTCCCTACATGGATTCCTTAAATGCTACGTAAAACCAGAACGGGGGAAGATTAGCAGCTCCCTCTTAATGTTGGTAATAGCAAAAGGGGCCGGTAACTCACCGCTCTCTGAGCCGTGCTAACAGTAATTACTGCATTAAGTTCCTTCTGTTTGTTCATTCTTACTGTAAATTAAGAAGGGAAGATTTGGGACTCATCTAACGTGTAACTTGATGAGGTTTGCAAATAGAGATGTGTCTTCAAAGAGTCATTTACAGCAATTATTTTCGAGCAGTTCTTTGCTGATGGAGACAAAATACGCTATTTAAAATAAAAAAAGTAAGACCGGTGCAGCAGTTATTTTCCTAATGTACTCCAGTTTATGGCTTTTTAGTCTAGTATCGCAGAAATTCCCAGTTTCTTAGAACTGTTTTTCTACATTAGCAGTGATCTTGAGTAGCTGCACTCGTTGCTCTGCACTCCAGAAACCTTATAGCTGAGGGCTGGGACGTGCTATCAGTCTATATTTAGATGGATTCTGCTGACTGCAATGGGCTGACTTGAGGTCTTCGTTTTAATATTTCCGCGCGTATTTTTATTCTTAGAAAGGTAGCCCTTTGCCTTTTTAAGGAAAGTCTGTTTCCGCAAGGCAAATGGAGTATGGCTGCAGCCTCTGCGTGTGAAAGGCAGCTGCAGGGGGACATATGGATCCTTCTGCCGTGCTCTGATCGCAGGCTGGTGTCTTACTACAGGCATATTGGACGAGGAGAGATTCAAGACCTAACACGTAGTAAAGCCAAAGCTGGTGTGAGCCCCCTGAAAGAGATAGTGAATCACAGGGAATCTTTGCAAAGAGACAATAGCAGTTTATTTTCATGTCAACTAAATGAGATCGAAATATACATTCTGTTTTATTTGCTTCCCTTCTTAGGGAGCTTGTCCACTCGTCTTTACTTCACTTTGGGTCTACCCCCAAAGGTCAATGCCATTCGGACTCCAAAACCAACCCTCTGCTGCTCCGTGGCTAAGAAGTCATCACTCTTTGAGCTTTGTACAAAACCATAATGTATTCCTGAGCTTCCAGGGATCATAGAAACACAGAATGGATTAGGTTGGAAGGGACCTTGAAGATTAGCTATTTCCAACCCCCCTGCCCTGGGCCGGGACACCTCCCACCAGCCCCGGTTGCTTCAAGCCCCGTCTAACCTGGCCTTGAACCTCCAGGGATGGGGCAGCCACAGCTGCTCGGGGCAACCTGCACCAGGGGCTCACCACCCTCAGAGTGAAAAATTTCTTCCTGAGATCTCATCTAAATCTCCCCTCTTCATGAGCTCAGATCCCTGAGCTGCTCTTTGCAAACCGTTCGAACATGTCTTGTGAGGACTTACTGCCCTCTGAAGAAGACATTAAATCCTCTCTGTAGGGTCACGAGCATCTATAGCTTCCTGCAAGAGGCTGATGGCTTTTTTGTGGTTTTATGCAGTCCAGCCATGCTGAAAACGCACACTCTGGCTTAGCCTTGCCGGCTTTTCACAGAATCACTTAGGTTGGAAGAGACCTTCGAGATTGTATTGATACCCCTTGTCCTTTGGGACAAGTTTGTCCCTATCTTTCTTATAGGCACCCCTTTAAGTACTGAAAGGTCTGCCCAGAGCCTTCTCCAGTCTGAACAAGCCCAACTCTCCCAGCCTGTCCTCCCAGCAGAGGGGCTCCAGCCCTCAGATCGTCTCCATGGCCTCCTCCAGCCCCGCTCCACCAGGTCCGTGTCTCTGCTGTGCCGAGACCCCAGAGCTGGAGGCAGCACTGCAGGGGGGTCTCCCCCGAGCGGAGCAGAGGGGCACAATCCCCGCTCTGGCCCTGCTGGCCATGCTGTGGGGATGCAGCCCAAGATGTGGGGGGTTTTCTGGGGCTGCCAGCACACGGTGCCAGCTCATGTCCAGCTTTTTACCCTCCAGCACCCTCAAGTCCTTCTGGGCAGCGCTGCTCTCCATCTCTTCATCCCCAGCCTGGATGGATACCAGGGGTTGCCCCGTCCCAGCTGCAGGACCCTGCACTTGGCCTTGTTCATAGAATCATAGAATCACTTGGGTTGGAAGAGACGTTCAAGATCATCGAGTCCAACCATGACTCATGTTGTTGAACCTCATGAGGTTCACACAGCCCCACTTCTCTAGCTAGTGGAAAAGCAAAGCCTTACTGAGGTCCACTGCTGTGGCAGGAGTGTAGACGTTGGAGCATGTCCTTGGCCAAGTGCAGTGATTTGGAAGCTGCTTCCTTGCAGTAGCTGATGCGTGTGTGTCTGTCCCGTGAGTGCCGTAGCATCGTGTTTTTACAAAAACGGGCCCAAATTGAACACCGCGTCGTGTTACAGGATGTTATTGGCGACTTCTAAAGATGTGCGCAGTTGGAGGAGTCATCAGTCTAACGACGTGGTATCAGAAAAGGGGATGAGAAAAAAAATATTAGCTATGTTGTTGATGAAACAATGGGAGATAAGGTATACGGCAATGTATCTATTGAACAAAAGCAATCGAAAATGAACTGTATTATTTCTCACTCACTTGTTCTGTCAGTGATTGAGGCATTTCAGAGCACAACCAGGAAAATAATAGGTTGCTTTCACAATGGTAGAAGTTTAACAAATGCTCAATCATTCATCCGACATCATTGCTGTCGTCGGTGAGAGCTTTAGCGCGCGCTATTGATGCCTTGCTTCATTCTTATTGCCGCTCGCTTTTCAGATTCAATCTCCCCGCAATGGAGGACTGAACATTTCAATTTGCTACCTGTAGAGTCATATTGAAATGCTCGGGGCTAAAATGAGCGAGATGATTTTGGGTGAGGCTTTGTGGAAGGCGTTACGCACACAAATCCTCTGACAAGGCCCCGCGTTCGCTAGCACGCGGCTCCTAACCTGGCACAAAGCGAGCGATGGTGTTTGTAAGTAGAATATTCGCAGTGGGTATTGATAAGTACTTTTGCTTTGTGTGGCTGTCTAAATCCATGTTAACCCGATGTTCCTTTTCAATTGTAAATTTCACGGCCTCTGTGCTTGGCAGAACTTTATTTTTGGACTTGATACGCTTGGAAGAGCGTGGCGTAAGCTCTTCATGCAGCATCTTACGTGGTTCTTCCTTCTTTGTCTCACTCAGGCTCACTCGGTTCGTCCTAAAGCTAGAAACACAGTGGATGTCCTGTTAATCACTTCCTAATAATTGTGAGCGTTTGCACCTCGGCTGGTTAATCTGGTGGCATTTAAAAGGGGACAGCCTGTTTCTGAGGTGGCAGGTTTACTCTCATGGGATAGGATGAGGGGTGATGGCTTCAAACCGGAAGAGGGGAGATTTAGGTTAGATCTCAGGAAGAAATTGTTGCCTGTGAGGGTGGTGAGCCCCTGGCCGGGGTTGCCCAGAGAAGCTGTGGCTGCCCCATCCCTGGTGGTTCAAGGCCAGGTTGGACGGGGCTTGGAGCAACCAGGTCTAGTGGGAGGAGTCCCTGCCCAGGGCAGGGGGGTTGGAGCTAGATGATCTTTAAGGTCCCTTCCAACCTAAACCATTCTGTGATTCCATCTGAAGACTGTGAAACACCTGGCAAGCTGTGTATTTGGAAGGATTCACTGTCCCTTTTTTTTATTTTTGGATGGAAAAGCAGAGGTGCAGGAGAAGCACTGAATAACCTGGCACAGCTAGAAGTAAAACTCGCCTCTCCTGGTACCCGCTCCCTCCAGCTGGCCTCTGTAAACCTTCTCCATTGCTGTGTATCTGAAGGCTTCTCAAGCCTTTGAAAACAATCACAGCAATAAGAGAATTAATTTGTTATCGAGTGCGTACGAGGGAATACAGTCCGTTACTCCATTCTTTGTCCAAGAGGTGACCTTTATATTTAGCTTGGAATGTGAAGCTGTTAACGAAAACTTCCTCTGCCCTCTCTCCTCTGGGCTCTGCCTCTTAATTTCTCATGCACTTGTAGGAACACAGGAGCACGTTTTCTTTCAAAGTGTAACTACTTAACATGGAGGATGGGATGAACTGGGAAGTGCTCCGGCTGCAGTCTGTGGGATGCTGTCGGAAGTCCTGCAGGCAGGGTGTTGCTTGAAGGGCAGCAGCAACAGCCGAGAGGCAAAGAAATGAGGTGAAGGAGATTGAGGATAGGCTTGATATCATCTTTCCCTGTACTCTCATCACTTTTTCACTTACTTGTGCTCTGACCATCATGCGGAAGCTCTGACTGCCTTCAGAAACACTTCTTCAAAGTTCGTTGTCTAGAGAACAAGTCTTATGAGGAGCGGCTGAGAGAGTTGGGGTTGTTTAGCCTGGAGAAGAGAAGGTTGAGGGGAGACCTTCTCACTCTCTACAACTCCCTGAAAGGAGGTTATAGCCAGGTGGGGTCAGTCTCTTCTCCCAAGGAACAAGTGATAGGACAAGAGGAAATGGCCTCAAGTTGTGCCAGGGGAGGTTTAGGTTGGATATTAGGAAAAACTTCTTTACCAAAAGGGTTCTCAAGCATTGGAACAGGCTGCCCAGGGAGGTGGTGGAATCGCCGTCCCTGGAGGTATTTAAAAGACGGGCAGACGTGGTGCTGAGGGACATGGGTTAGGGGTGGTTTTGGCATAGGTTTATGGTTGGACTCGATGATCTTGAAGGTCTCTTCCAACCCAAGTGATTCTATGATCTATGATTCTATGAAATGGGCTACAAACAACTAAAGATGAGCAGCTATCGCTGGCCATCGAACAGACCCCATTAGCCGCCTCGTACTTTCACTCCCCTTCAGTTTGGATCCAGTCCAGGGTCCTAGAGATTAAAGGCTTGGTGTGTTAAAAGCCCATTCGTCATCAAGCTGAGACACAGCCAGTCCTTCGAGACTTGAGTCTTAATCACCAGCAGCGTAATTCACCCCATTAGAAGCAGTAAATATCCGGGCTAGCGTGTGTGGTCCTCTTCAGGCTTCACTTCTGTTTGGCAATTTTGTGAATTAGTTAAAAAAAAAAAAAAAGTCTTGCTTGTATTTGTCCAGAAATAAGAGCATAGCATTCCCTTTTTGACCAGAAGTCTCTTCTGCCTTGATCGCTGCGGACCCCTGAGAGCAATACATGAAATTGTTAGAAACATTTTCTCTCTTTTTTTTTTTTCTTTCCTTATTTCTCATCCTGATTTATTTCGTATTCCTGTGGTTCACAGCGTACGAATCAATAGAACAGCTCTTTGGTTGTGATTTAAAATTTTTAGCTTTGAATGCAGGCATTAAGTTATCTCGAAGAAGCTGTTTCGGTCTCAGTAATTTGGAAGCTTGTTGTTGCTAATATTTAGCAGGTACAATTTGTACTTTAACACCTGGCCCTTAGTTGCTTTATTCTCTCTCGCTGATCGTGCTCAGTGTCTCTCTCAGTGTATTTGTGCACCTCAGTGAAGTGGTGGAGAAGCTCCTCCCCAAGGACTTCCACCCTTCCACCCATCCAGTAGCCTCTGAGTGTTTGCCCTGTTCTGGGTGAGGCCACTGGTAGGGCTTTTCTGTGGTTTTCTCTTCCCAGGAGCCATTGGCAGCAGAGACTTCATAGGAAGATTTTGTGCTTCCTTCTGCAGAAAGTAAATGTTGGGGCTTTTTTGCCTTTCTTTGCCCTGCGGCTCTGGAAAGCGTCCTGAGAAATGGTGTCAGCAATTTGAAATTTGAGCCAGCAATGTGCCCTGGTGGCCAAGAAGGCCAATGGCATCCTGGGAGGCATCAGGAGGAGTGTGGCCAGCAGGAGGAGGGAGGTCATCCTCCCCATTTACTCTGCCCTGGGGAGGCCACAACTCGAGTCCTGTGTCCAGTTTTGGGCTGCCCAGATTAAGAAGGACAGGGAGCTGCTGGAGAGGAGGCAGCAAAGGGCCACGAAGATGATGAGGGGGCTGGAACATCTTTCTTCGGAGGAAAGGATGAGGGAGTTGGGGCTTATTAGTATGGAGAAGACTGGGGGGGGGGTCTCGTAAATGTCTACAAATACTTTAAGGGAGGGTGCTGGGAGGAGGGGGCCAGTCTTTTTTCAGTGGTGGCCAGTGATAGGACAAGGGGCAATGGGTATAAAATCAAATATAGGAAGTTCCATCTGAACATGAGGAGGAATTTCTTTCCTTTGAGGGTGGCAGAGCACTGGCACAGGCTGCCCAGAGAGGTGGTGGAGTCTCCGACTCCGGAGACATTCCCAACCCACCTGGACGCCATCCTGTGCCACCTGCTGTAGGTGGACCTGCTCTGGCAGGGGGTTGGACCAGATCATCTCTGGAGGTCCCTTCCAACCCCTAACATTCTGTTATGCTGTGATTCTGTGTCCCGAGCTTTGCACCCAGAGTCCACATTGCAGCCAAGGTCAGGAGCTGTGCTGTCAGGAGGGCCATTCCTCTTCAACTACTTGATTTCTATCTTACCCTAAAATCACAATCCTCTTACTTTTCCAGCTGAAGAAGGCTGGTCCCTGTGAAGACTCCATCTCCTACCAGTAAGGCAGCATGTTAAAGATGCCTGGGTGTGACGGTGACAGCTCAGGTTTTAGGTAGATGGATGGGTGTGAACAGACTGCCTCTGCTCCCAAAACTGTCCGTAGGTCTCGGAGGAATAATCCTCAGAGCCATCAGTGTTGCGGCCCAAGCTCGGCAAATCTGAGCAAAGGTTGCTCCTTCCACAGAGCGCTCAGCTAATTTGGGGAAGCAGGGACACAGCAATTGCATGGAAAGTTGCCGTGACAAAAGAAGCTGTCACCTGAACAACAGCAACAGGCAATGTGATAACCTTTTGTTTCCTATCCCATCAAACGCAGTGCAGTAGAATAAGCTCATGAGTTGAAGGAGAAAAATTACGGACTTCCCTCTGATATATTATCTCTAGATTGCTTGCCTCATTTGTTATAAGTCAATATTTTGCCCACTTGCTGTGGAAGCCTTGCAGAACGTGGACATTCAATCCTGAAGCAGTTTCCATTGGCATTTCTTTAATAAACCCTCATAATTTATAGACTGTGTTTTACATCTTCTCCTCATGCTCCCAGAGTTTGTTCTAGCCGGTTATGAAGAAATGAGATATTGAGTTGTTACTCTTCATGATTAAGTCAATAAAATCCATTTGTCTTGTTAAGTGAGTAGCTCCATTTGGCATGTTGCGCAATCCCAGATTCTACATTTTTGGGGTGAAAAAACGGTATCTGAGACAATGATTAATTATCTGAATATCATAGAATCATAGAATGGTTAGAGTTGGAAGGGACCTTAAAGATCATCAAGTTCCAACCCCCCTGCCATGGGCAGGGACACCTCTCACTAGAGCAGGTTGCTCAAAGCCCCATCCAGCCTGGCCTTAAACACTTCCAGGGATGGGGCCTCCACAACTTCCCTGGGTAACCTGTTCCAGTGCCTCACCACCCTCACAGTAAAGAACTTCTTCCTAATATCTAATCTAAATCTCCCCTCTTCCAATTTAAAACCATTACCCCTTGTCCTAGCACTAGACTTCCTGTCAAAGAGTCCCTCTCCAGCTCTCCTGTAGGCTCCCTTCAGATACTGAAAGGCTGCTCTCAGGTCTCCCCGGAGCCTTCTCTTCTCCAGGCTGAACAGCCCCAGCTCTCTCAGCCTGTCCTCATAGGAGAGGTGCTCCATCCCTCTAATCATCTTAGTGGCCCTTCGCTGGACCTGTTCCAACAGTTCGATGTCCTTTCTATGTTGAGGACTCCAGAGCTGGACACAGTACTCCAGGTGGGGTCTCACAAGCGCAGAGTAGAGGGGGAGAATCACCTCCCGTGCCCTGCTGATGTATCAGAACTGACCAGCCAGTACCTGAAATCAGCCGTGCTTGCCCGTAGCTGTGCCTCTCCTGTGTTGCTAACGCAGCGCGGTGCAGTCAACTCGACGGCTTTCGCTGCAGTTTCAGGGTGATGATCTGTAATTATGAGACGATGATTGCTCTGAACACTGAAGAACATTTTATTATTTTTAGATGACAGAACTTATCTTTAACAAAAAAAAAATAAAAAAATAACCCAACGTAGTATCACTGCGAAAGGTATGAGATGAAAAAAGAAAGCTGTATTTTGGTTCATGCAGTATCTTTCATAAGAAGCAGCCTGAGTTTTGCGTCCTCATATCAAATGGTCACATTCCTGTATCAAAAAGCTCTTTTGTTCTAACTAGAAGCATATGAATTTTGGTGAGAGCTTGGTTTGGAAGTGATGGAGATGACTGAGCTGTACTTAAAGCACTTGGAGATCCTGCTCTGCAACTTTACCTGACCATTCCCATAAGGACTGTAGAGAGAGAAAACTGTCCAAATTATAAAATCCTGTTGTGCATTGATATTTTCACAGAATCATAGAATCACCAGGGTTGGAAGGAACCTCTGGAGATCAGCTGGTCCAACCCCCCTGCCAGAGCAGGTCCACCTACAGCAGGTGGCACAGGATGGCGTCCAGGCGGGTTGGGAGTGTCTCCAGAGTCGGAGACTCCACCATCTCTCTGGGCAGCCATTCATTTTGTTTCTGCAGTCTTCATGTCCTTTTGTATTCGATCCTATTAGATCATCATTGGGGATTTTTCTGCATAATTGCTTTAACTTCAGTAGAAATCCCACTTGCAGCAGTAGCAACTCTTCCAAGCTCAACAGCAGCAACCAGTGAGTCCTTCCGGGTAGATTTTGGGGGTATGAGCTGCTCTTTGCTTCTCTCCTAATTTAGATCAGGACCTATACCTAAGGTTTTCTAAATGTTAGCTGGTTATGAGAAAAATAAATGTTGCATTCACAGTTTAGGTCCTTCTAAACTGTAGACCCCAAGGAATTGCAGAGCTGTTCTTCCAGCTTCCCCTGTTGAGCACATAAACGTCATCTCACACAGCAAACTGGGGAACTACAGGGTGAGGAGATTTCACGAGAGTTTGAGCAGTAGCCATGCAGGTCAGTCATGTCATGGAGAAACCCGCAGTAGGATTTTTGAACTTCGCAAGCCTTCTTGTGTCTTAAAAATTCAATGAATTAAAAGAAGAAAGTCAAAATTCAAGGTAGTATTGGAAATTGTGGATATTGGGCAACGCTGTACATCTGAAAGAACTGAAATACAGAGAATCTGATCAGGATTTGGGCCATGAGCGCTCCTTGTCCTGTTCCACAACGTTTCTTGGATGTTTGGGTTGATTTTGTACAAGCCTAAAACCCACACTTCCTCCTGGAAAATGAGCATTTGCTTAACTATGGTGAGAAGAGGAGGAGTTTAGAGCAACTCGGGGGAAAATCAAGGCGCTCCTCTCGTTTTGGGATGCCCTGTTGAGTGAGACATCCAACCTGCCTGGCATCCAGAGCTTTTTAAACTCAGACAAAAGTGTTCTGAGTTGGGTTTCCCAGTGCTAGAGTGGATCGGGTAAATGAGGAATAGAAACATCCATAGCAAATATGGAACATCCATTATTTTCAAGATAAATAAACCATCAGAAGAGCAAACGAGATTGAAACTCAGACCATCTCGCTGCTTCTTTCTTCCCATGATTTCTGCAGGCTTTGTCTTGCACGTAGCTCTGATAAAAAGGAAAATTGAGGATGTAGAGGACAAGTAATGCATTAAACCTGTTATCTCCATCACAGAATAATGGTGTAGCCCTACGATGGGGTACGGGCAGGTTGTGCTCGGGTCTTCTTGCACCCCGATGGAGAGAGGCATCCTCCCTATGTGCCTTTATCGTCTGCTGTATCACCTTGCAGTTTGCCATTTCCCTCGGCTCATGGGAGCTTATTAAACCCAGCTTTACAATATAACTGAGGGCAGGCTTTTTATTTTTATTTTCACCTGGTGTGATTCTCAAATTACACCTTAAAGGGCTACTTGTCAAGGATGGTGGTTCCAAATTTAATCTAGTCTAATAATAATAGTGCTTGTCTATTAACTTTCTTCCTGATCGTGAAAAGCTATTAGGCTCCCTCAGGAGAGGAATGGAATAGTAATAAAATCCAGCCTCTCCGAAGATCCGTATCACTGCCAGTTCCTACTCCCGGTCTGTGTTTTGGGCTTGTTTGAAGTCAGTAACTCCCAGAAGTTCGCTCAGTTATCTGTGTTTTGGGGTCATCATCAACAGCCATCGCTAAATAACTTGAGCAGCAGCAGGAGCCCCCAGCTTCTAAGCTCGAGTGAAGGGAAGAATCTCATTCCCTGTCTTCTCTTGAGCCTTCCTTTCAACCCGTTGTTCTTAACTAATTGCGTTTTCAATAATAGTCGTGTTTTCAGTTCCCTCCTGTAAGAAAAAGGTGGTCCTGTCTCTGCTGCCACTCCCGATCTGTGCAGGGTGGTGAGGAGGAGCTCAGCTCAGCCCATCAAGATCAGCCACAGTAATTTAGGGCTTCCCTCTCCATCATTACATCATGATTTTAAGACTTGATGTCATACACACATGCTTAATGCTCTTCTGTTGATCCGTCCCTCTATGCAAACTTCAAATGAGTTTTGTATTAATTGCCAGCTGTGGCCTCATTTCACAGAATCACAGAATGGTTTAGGTTGGAAGGGACCTTAAAAACCATCAAGGTCCAACCCCCTGCCGTGGGGAGGGACACCTCCCACTAGATCAGGTCTCTCCAAGCCCCGTCCAACCTGGCCTTGAACCTCCAGGGATGGGGCAGCCACAGCTTCTCTGGGCAACCCCGGCCAGGATCTCACCACCCTCACAGTAAAGAGTTCCTAACATCTCATCTACATCCACCCTCTTCCAGTTTGAAACCATTCCCCTCATCTCTCCTCTCCCTGATCCAGAGCCCCTTCCCAGCTTTCCTGGAGCCCCTTTAGGGACTGGAAGGGGCTCTAAGGTCTTCCCGGAGCCTTCTCTTCTCCAGGCTGAACAACCCCAACTCTCTCAAAATGGGAAGAGTTTTTGAAGACAAAATTCCTCAAAAACTCCTTTTAACTTTGGAATGCCTCTTTCAGTGCTTTGCAGGGTAAACTCCCAAATCCCTCCTGGATTGTAGTTGCTTTAGAGCTGTCATATTTTGGGCTGGCATCATTTTGCAGCACATTTGCAATTGCTGATTCACAGAGCGATAAACCCCCAGGACTTTGATTTTAATCTCTGAAAACAAAATAGCATATGAGAAATGGATTTCACCTTGCAATGATTAGCTCTTAGCAAGTGCACGCGCCGACTTTCTGGAGACATTTAGAGTCAAACTGCATCCGTAGAGACAATTCATCTTTCTTTCCAGTCAAACTGCAGTGCTGAAATTCCATTGTAAATCAATAAAAAAGTTAGTCTTTTTGCTTTAGTCAGAGATTTTACGTCAGGTTACATTTTTAGAGGTGTATTGGAATAGCCTCCAGTCCTGTCTACTTATTGCACAGTCACTGTGGTATTAAGCCAGTTTAACCAGTGGTAGGTGGCACGGCAACAGCTGTTAAACTGACATAATTCCGAGTTTAGGGAAACTGCGAAAGCCAGAGGTGAAGAAGGCACATTAGGTTACCCGACCGATGCGATATTGCTGTTGGTTACGTGCGTTATGATAATGAGTCAGTCCTTCAACCTCAACTGGGGACACAGCGGCGCGTAGACAGATTAGAAGAGGACATAATGTAAGGAAACAGGGCAAACAAGGGACAAGAGAAGAGAAGGATAATGACTCCCATTTTACAGATGGGGAATGAAAAACCAGGAAGATTAAGGGAATGATCATGTAGAGCTCTGCGCTCCTCTGGCCTTGAGGTAGCGAACAGCATGAGCATCTGCTGATCTTTAATTCAGGGGTAGCCCTGGTGCTTTATGGACAGAAGCAGGAGCCGAACCAAAGTTTCCCAACTCCCTCTTCTGTGCTTTAAATACAGTCCCATCCGCCGACTCAAGAACTAGTTTTTCTCCCGTTTTCTCCCCTTTTCGTACAGCTTTGGTAATGTGTTCGGAGGCAGCAATCAAATATATTTTTTTTGGGGGAAAAAAAAAAAAAGAAAAAAGATGCTTATTTCAAAAGGGAGAAAGCGCTATTGTTAAAGCCGCATTTAAGTAGTTATGTGTTCTTATTGCTACTCTGCCTTTTTAAGAAGGCTCTTCAGTTTGGCTTTTATTGATAATAAACCCGGTGCGGTGAGCAGAGGTGATAGCTGCTGGACTATTTAACACATTTGGGGATTCTGAAGCCAAAGAGAAAGGGGGAAATCTATGAACTATCAAAATGTTGCTGGCTTTTTATTTCGAGATCAATGTAGGCTCTCTCAGCACATCACAATGCAAAGTGGCGCATAATATCACAGTCCTAAATTGTCCCAAATTATTGCATTTTTAAGCCAAGCTAGCTTTGTTTAAATAATGGCTGTGCCACAGAGACTGTCTCATTGATTGGATTACATCGGTGTGTCATAGCAAGAAAAATGAATTTGTGTCAGGCTGAATTACGGGTTTACATACATTATTTAAGCATTGCTCTTCACCTCTCCCTCTGTCAATCAGCATCTCCTTGCAGATTGCTCTATTTTTAATATTTCTCAAAGTTGGAAATTACTTTTTTCTCAAGCAACAGCTTTAAACCAAATGTTAGTTTACCAATGACGTCGAGAGTAATTAATAATTAAGGTGTTTATGAAGGTATGTGCTCTCCCCCTGTATGCTACTCTCGAGAGACCCCACCTGGAATACTGTGTCCAGCTCTGAAGCCCCCAACATAAGAAGAACGTGGACCTGTTAGAGCAAGGCCGGAGGAGGCCAGGAAGATGATTCCAGGGCTGGAGCCCCTCTGCTGGGAGGACAGGCTGGGAGAGTTGGGATTGTTCAGCCTGGAGAAGAGAAGGCTCCAGGGAGACCTTAGAGCCCCTTCCAGTCCCTAAAGGGGGCTGATAAGAAAGACGGAGACACATTTTGCCAGGGCCTGTAGTAAAAGGACAAGGAACAATGGTTTTAAATTTAAAGAGAGTAGGTTTAGATTGGACATAAGAATGAACTGTTTTACGATGAGGGTGATGAGATGTTGGCTCAGGTTGCTCAGGGAAGTTGTGGATACCCATCGGGCCAGGTTGGAGGTGGCTTTGAGCAATCTGATCTGGTGGAAGGTGTCACTGCCCATGGCAGGGGACAGAAATGGATCTTCAAAGGTCCCTTCCACTTCCAACCATTCTCTGATTCTATGATTTTGCTGTGTGAAAGACATCCAGTGCGCATGGAGGGATCCAAGAGCTTGAAGCAACAACCTACTTTGGTGGTTTATAGGGAACAAGTTGTTTCTTCTCTTTATGTTTACTAATCAGCTGGTTTTCTGTCACAAAACCACTGTACTTCTGCAGTCGGCTGCACCCTTCGCTGTAGCATTACAAAAGAAGAAAGGAAGGAGCAGCACGCAAATGCAACTGGAACTGGAAATAAAGATTTGGAAGTGAGAGAGCTGGAAAAGGAGGCTCCTACCAGCTATCCTCTGCTGCACCTTAGACTGCTCATTGAGATCTTCTCCTTGAAGACTGCTCATTGAGATCTCCTTGAGATCATTTCCATGATTTTAGGAGGTCCCCAAACAGCCCGTTCTGAAGCACTCCGAAGAACCGCATTTCTTGTTCATCATCAGAGCAACGCTGAGTGGGAATGAGCTGGAACAAAAGTCAATACTTACAACTTTTTCATCAAACCTTTAAACGTTACATTAAAAATGTATTGTTTGAGATTCAGGAAGGGGGGCACAGCAGGGAGGACAGAGCTCCAGTAAATCTTTAGCTAACAGTTTGCAGACCTTAATGCAAGAAGCAATTTATTCCTTTTTGCACAAAAATCATCACCGGGTTTGTTCCTACAGGGATACCGTAGGTGCGCTCACGTGCAGGTGGATGGAGCGTGTGCGTGTGGGTATAAAAGCCTCAGAGATTCCTTCCCTTCGCTTTCTTTCCTTGAAAGAAAGGGATTTCTTTCCCTTATCTTTTGTCTGGTTTCAAAGATTTCTTCCAAAATTTATTTCAACAGCCNAAAAAAAAAAAGAAAAAAGATGCTTATTTCAAAAGGGAGAAAGCGCTATTGTTAAAGCCGCATTTAAGTAGTTATGTGTTCTTATTGCTACTCTGCCTTTTTAAGAAGGCTCTTCAGTTTGGCTTTTATTGATAATAAACCCGGTGCGGTGAGCAGAGGTGATAGCTGCTGGACTATTTAACACATTTGGGGATTCTGAAGCCAAAGAGAAAGGGGGAAATCTATGAACTATCAAAATGTTGCTGGCTTTTTATTTCGAGATCAATGTAGGCTCTCTCAGCACATCACAATGCAAAGTGGCGCATAATATCACAGTCCTAAATTGTCCCAAATTATTGCATTTTTAAGCCAAGCTAGCTTTGTTTAAATAATGGCTGTGCCACAGAGACTGTCTCATTGATTGGATTACATCGGTGTGTCATAGCAAGAAAAATGAATTTGTGTCAGGCTGAATTACGGGTTTACATACATTATTTAAGCATTGCTCTTCACCTCTCCCTCTGTCAATCAGCATCTCCTTGCAGATTGCTCTATTTTTAATATTTCTCAAAGTTGGAAATTACTTTTTTCTCAAGCAACAGCTTTAAACCAAATGTTAGTTTACCAATGACGTCGAGAGTAATTAATAATTAAGGTGTTTATGAAGGTATGTGCTCTCCCCCTGTATGCTACTCTCGAGAGACCCCACCTGGAATACTGTGTCCAGCTCTGAAGCCCCCAACATAAGAAGAACGTGGACCTGTTAGAGCAAGGCCGGAGGAGGCCAGGAAGATGATTCCAGGGCTGGAGCCCCTCTGCTGGGAGGACAGGCTGGGAGAGTTGGGATTGTTCAGCCTGGAGAAGAGAAGGCTCCAGGGAGACCTTAGAGCCCCTTCCAGTCCCTAAAGGGGGCTGATAAGAAAGACGGAGACACATTTTGCCAGGGCCTGTAGTAAAAGGACAAGGAACAATGGTTTTAAATTTAAAGAGAGTAGGTTTAGATTGGACATAAGAATGAACTGTTTTACGATGAGGGTGATGAGATGTTGGCTCAGGTTGCTCAGGGAAGTTGTGGATACCCATCGGGCCAGGTTGGAGGTGGCTTTGAGCAATCTGATCTGGTGGAAGGTGTCACTGCCCATGGCAGGGGACAGAAATGGATCTTCAAAGGTCCCTTCCACTTCCAACCATTCTCTGATTCTATGATTTTGCTGTGTGAAAGACATCCAGTGCGCATGGAGGGATCCAAGAGCTTGAAGCAACAACCTACTTTGGTGGTTTATAGGGAACAAGTTGTTTCTTCTCTTTATGTTTACTAATCAGCTGGTTTTCTGTCACAAAACCACTGTACTTCTGCAGTCGGCTGCACCCTTCGCTGTAGCATTACAAAAGAAGAAAGGAAGGAGCAGCACGCAAATGCAACTGGAACTGGAAATAAAGATTTGGAAGTGAGAGAGCTGGAAAAGGAGGCTCCTACCAGCTATCCTCTGCTGCACCTTAGACTGCTCATTGAGATCTTCTCCTTGAAGACTGCTCATTGAGATCTCCTTGAGATCATTTCCATGATTTTAGGAGGTCCCCAAACAGCCCGTTCTGAAGCACTCCGAAGAACCGCATTTCTTGTTCATCATCAGAGCAACGCTGAGTGGGAATGAGCTGGAACAAAAGTCAATACTTACAACTTTTTCATCAAACCTTTAAACGTTACATTAAAAATGTATTGTTTGAGATTCAGGAAGGGGGGCACAGCAGGGAGGACAGAGCTCCAGTAAATCTTTAGCTAACAGTTTGCAGACCTTAATGCAAGAAGCAATTTATTCCTTTTTGCACAAAAATCATCACCGGGTTTGTTCCTACAGGGATACCGTAGGTGCGCTCACGTGCAGGTGGATGGAGCGTGTGCGTGTGGGTATAAAAGCCTCAGAGATTCCTTCCCTTCGCTTTCTTTCCTTGAAAGAAAGGGATTTCTTTCCCTTATCTTTTGTCTGGTTTCAAAGATTTCTTCCAAAATTTATTTCAACAGCCAAGGGACGTGAGAAAACCTGCCATGCTCTTATTGTGCAGTTCACCTGGTAGGTTTGGGCAAAGGAAGGACGTGCAGGAGAAGCTGCATTTTTATTCTGTAGCTGTTATTTAATAATCAGTAGTGCTTCAGGTATAGCCTGAGGAAAAGAAACTCAACACGGGAGGGTAAGAATTTGCCACCATGCAACAGGGCAAGCACTTTTTGTGCATAAATAGGTACATTGACAACATGCGTTAAGTAGTTGCATGACATTTTTGAGGCTTCATTTGCAGCTTGGAAATTTGGAGTGAAACTCCAATCAGTCAATGTCCACCTGTGGTGCTGATGACTATCTCGTCATCATAGCCAATATTCTCATTATTTTGTATTTAATAGTGAAGCCCCAGAACTCAGGCAGGTTCTTTTTCCGCCTTTCCTATGTGGAAACCCTTGGTTCGTTGTTGGGATTGGACCATACAAGGGCACAGTTGCATTTTTAGGCTGTGCCAACTTCCAGGGCTCTCATGTGAGGCTCAGAAGAAAATTCTGTGCCATCAGGGAATAACAAGGGAAAAATTACACTTTGAGTTTGGGTTGGTTTTAAACTTGTGCTGATTATCTTCAGGTGCTTGTTTGCATGCAAGTTTAATTCCAGGGTAGATTTCTGAAAAGGCAAATGCTGTTTGGTTTGGGGGGATGTCCAGGAATGGGTGACGGGATAGACTGACCACCGCGGCAGCACTGGCCTCTTGAATGGGAACCATCCGTGAGGGCTTTAGAAATGCTGGGTCAGCAAGAGGCAATAATTGATCCAAAGTGTCACATAGTCGTTAAGCCACTGTTGTTTCTTAATTGATAATTAATTGGGTCTAGCAGGTTCAAAAATCTATGTGGCGCTGGGGAGAAAAAACCTTCTTCAGGGGCAGTTCAAAACTCTTAACTCACGGAGGGTGTGGGGCGATGAGCCCGTCTGTGCTGAAATTAGTCATCGGGAATGATACCCCATGGAGTTGCAGATCCCACTTACAATAACATCAATTGTATCTCCACTAGAGGTTTGAACTGTTGGATAAAGCGGAGAAAAATAAAGCCCTGCAAAATTTGGCTGCCCATCCTGGTTTCAGGTAAAACAGGACCAATTTTGTTCAGTAACTTTGCTTTCTGACGAGGCCTCTTCTAAGTGCTGAAATTACCAGCGTGTTGTGCAGAAACCGTTCGCTCTCCGAGTGATCAGGCCCATGTTCACAGCTGGTGCCAAGGAATGGGATGCGGAGAGGCTCTTGCTTAGACTTATTGCTGTCACAGCCAAGGGCAGCCAGCTTTGTTATTCGCCCCGTTGGAGGGTGGGAAGCGGAAAAGCGTAGAGGGGTCCCACCTGTGGGGAGGAGTGGACAGGACAGGGGACCCAAAACTGACCCGCAGGGTGTTCCATCTGCATCGTGCTCGGGATAAAAGCTGAGGGACCAAAGGGCCAGTTCTCTTTCTTCAATGGCCGGCGTCCGAGGAGGACTCTGTCTGTTCCTCTGCCTTTGATCCCGATCTGGAAACCAGTTCTATCCATCACAGAGTCCAGTCTGGGAGTTCCCCAGTGCCTGCTGGTGATGTGATCGTCATCCTGGGAGCTTGATACAGTTTTGTATATATTTCATTATTTCCTTTTTATTATTTTATTCTTTATATTTCGTTAAAGTATTTTAGTTCTTACTGAACTACTCTCTGTTTTTCTCTCTCTCCTGCTCTGCTCTCTTCTCTGTTTGTCAAGCCCAGGGCAGTGGTGGAGTCACCATTCCTGGAGGAATTTAAAAAATGGGCAGACGTGGTGCTGAGGGACATGGATTAGTGGTGGATTTGGCAGTGGGAGGTTGATGGTTGGACTCGATCATCATAAAGGTCTCTTCCAACCTGGGTGATTCGATGATTCTGAAGAGGGAATGTGTTTCTAAAAGGAGCTCTCAAGGATAACATAAATAATCCTTCAATGTTAGACTGAGCAAGGAAATATCTGTAGCTGTTTGGACTAAAAACCCATCCCACATCTGTATTTTTGTTGGAAAAACAATATGGAGAGGTCAAAACAGTTTTGTAGCCTGACGTACTGCAGGAGAACGGCTCTCTCCACCCCACACACAACTGGCGTCTTCTCCTAAGGCTGCCAGCTTGGCAGAACTGGCTCTGCTCGTCAACGGGGATGGAAGGTGGCTTAAAAAAACACATCCATTATGATGCAAATGGGAAAACACTCCCTCTGAACCAACGCTAAATGCTTGTCTCTATCCCGCATTTGGAAATACTCGGATATTGGTGATTCTGTCTTTCCAATTAGATATGCTGGCAAAATTCCCTTTTTTTAACTAAAATGCCTGTTATACTTTGAGCAAGAGCAATGTGTGAAAACTCTGCCTGAGTTCCAGTATCGACATGCTCTTTACTTTCCTTGTGCCTGTAGTTTTGACGGCGTGCGGTGAGGGTTTGCTCAGCTAACACAAATTATAATCTTTTGCGGTGGATTGTGAAACAGCCATAGTACTTCATTTTACAACGTATTTGCAGAGGGTGAAATTGTTTGTATTGAGCTTGTGTAGATGTGCTGGGGACTTTTTGCAGGCGAAAAGTCTTAAATTGACTGTCCACTTTCCTTGTGTTGTTTTACTAAAAAAACAAAAGAAGTTAATACTTGAGTTTAATTTTAGTTTGTTTTTACAACTAGAAGGAGCGGGTCAATATTTTGTGAAAAAGAGAGGAAAAATCTTCTTGGAAGAATTATTTTCCATCTTAAAAGTGTGTTTTATTGTGAAGCTGTTTTACTTAGAGCTGAATTTAGTGAAAAGTTGTAAGTGTTGTCAGCCCATCCTATCCCGTCCCGTCCCATCCCGTCCCATCCCGTCCCATCCCATCCCATCCCATCCCATCCCATCCCATCCCATCCCATCCCATCCCATCCCATCCCCTGCATTTAATATCTCTGAATATTCCTGGACAGCCCGTTGCACCCGCTAATTATCCCTACATACGTTATTTAAATATCTCACTACACCCGCTGATTTGTCCCCCTGAAAAAACAATTGGGAATAACGCATCGAAAGCATCTTAACATGATATTGGTTTTTGTCTATATCTCAACATTTGTTCGTCTGGAAAAGTGGAGTGGTTTAGTTGACCTGTACCATGCCCGCTGTGGGTGCTGCATCCCCAGCCCTGAATACTGAAGTGGGGGAAAAAGCTAATTTATTCTGTAATGCAAAACACTGTATTTTCTTAAATAACTCTGTAGGAGATGTTGATAGTATGTGGAAACTTGATGTTACCACTTACGCTTTGAATGAGAGTATTAAGTGCTGTATGAATGGTAATTATAACTGAGGATCTTTGCCTCATTAATAGACACTCAGAGACTCGGGCGATACATGGTGGTGGTTGGGACCTAAGACGACCTAAAGTGGTTGGATTCATTGTCCTTTCCTGACCTGGTTTAGCAACCCAACAGTGAGCACGTGGCTGTTCGGGCAAGGACAGATGGTTTTTCTCATGATTCTGTTTGGGTTTTTTTAAAAGAAAAAGAAACAAAACAGCAGTAAGACAAGTCTGGGAAAGTATTACGTTTTATATGATGACATTTAACTGGTAGCCACGATGGGAGTTTTTCACTGCCATTTCCATAGCCAGACAGTTTTCTGTCATTAATGAGCTCTTTGATAAGTCTGATTGCTTAAAGTGAGTAGGCTCAGTTAAAATTATCCCTTAATTATTAAAAATTATGCTTTTTTTTTTTTTTTTGTCCGCCAGTGATGTAACAGCAATTTGGAGTGCTTTTTCCCCATGACAGCAAAAAGAAATGTCTGTTATTTGAAAGGTATAAAACTAATGTGGAAGTGGAGTAAATTTTCATTTTCAGGAAGAGTGGCTACGGTGCAGATGCATGTGTGTAATAGAGGAACCTCTGTGTGTGTATATTTTTGGTAGTTTAGGATCATTATCTTAAAGTAAAGGCAGTCAGACCCCAGGTAGCTTCCCGTCTTGCTGCATTGAATTTTTTTTTCTCCTTCCACCAGTGTGGTTTTACATTCATTCACCAAATACAGCCCAAAGAGGCTGGGATGAGATATTGAAATGTAGCTCCATCTGATCTTGAAAATTGCCAAAGATAACAACTTTTAAAACCTAAAAATAAGGAAGGGCTGTTTTGCAAACCCCATAATTGATGTTTGTCAGAGCTTACATTTTATTTCATTTCTCTGAATTCAATATATGGATTTTCATCCAAAGTGTTTACCAGGCACTGGTGACTCTCTCCCTTTGGCTGATCAAAGATGAGCGTGTGGGGAAGGGCGATATTTTTATTTATTCACTTCTGTATTATATGAACTGAACTGTGGCCTCTGGACGAGTCCCATCAGCTGCTCAGGCAGTCCTTGAAACCCTTTCCCAACTCTCCATCCATCCTCACAGGTCACTTCCAGGTTTCCACAGAAAGAAAAGACTGAACCTACTCAACCTCCTGTGGTCGTTATTGTGTTAGGTGAGAGGAGGGCCTTTTCTTGGTTGAATCTTCCAGTAGGGGAAAACAAGAACTGGCACCTTTTAAATGAGGTTTTTGGATGGACTTTACTTGACAATAATTTACTGGCCTTTCTGCCTGTGTATCCACTTGATAGATGCCATTGTACAGTTCTAGCTTCAACTTCTGGCTTCATCCAAGGATGCAGGTATTGTAAGTTCGTTTCGACTGCAGGGAATGGAAAGATGAGGCACTAAGCTAATGAAGGGTGATTTTTTTTTTTCTCTCTTTCTCTCTTTTTTGTGTGTATCATACCCCAAAACTGATTGGCAGAACGCTGACCCAGGATGAGAGCATGAAAGTCTTCCTTGAAGCACTCTGGGGACTCTCTTTAATTGGCTTGAAGTCATTCTTGGGTGGTAGGAACCTTACCTATATCACATTTATTTAACATCACGGAGATCATTCCTTGGCCTGCATCAGTCTTTGGGGTCTGCTTAGTATCTGGAGTCATCCACCAGCTTCCTGCTTGGCAGCAATGTGTGGCTTCTGTCCCGTGGGAATGAAATCGTCCTATCTCCATTGTTTTTCATCATTCTCTGACTAAAGTTGCACAGACACAGGTTGTCATTTCCCTGGTTCTTGATGTCGCGCCATCCTTTAAATTGCCAGAAAAGGAGAAGAGATAGAAAAGAACCTACAAATACCGACTGGGTTTATTTGGAAAGTCGAGGAGTTGTTCATAGCGGTATATTGTACGTGGCTGCATTCAAACTTAATTGTAGGCAACCATTGTTTTGCTTGTAACAGCAGTTTATAACTTAACAGAATGCACATTAACTGAAGGGCTCAGAAAAATATGGAAATATCTTTTTCTTTGATCTGCTGTCAAGAGTGTTTTTGAATAATGTGTAATCAAGGAGCCACAAGTAGCTCCAGCGGTGGTCCGAGCAGGAAGAGTAGTATTAGTTTTAAATGCTAAGAATTCATGCGTGGTTCATTTTCTTTAAAAAAATCATTACTAGCTCTCCCTTGGAATGAAACAATGATGAAGAGAGCAATATCTGCTAACTCAGTAGTTCTTTTCCACTACTTAGCTTTTCATATCTGAAAAAAATACTAGGAAATCAATTCCTGCAATCCCTAGCCACGTCAAAACAGCACTTATCAATGTAAGCCTAATGGAAGTTGCCTTGTCTGTTTGAAAGCATATGAATCTCAGAGGTCAGGATATAATTTCTTTTTTCTGTTGTACTTGTTATGCTGCTATGGAATAAAGAGTTTTGTACACTGAATGAGGGTGATAAAAATTGCTCGCTAAATTATTCCAGTTGAAGCAGCTTTTTAAAAATTATTTAGTGGCAAGGACAGAACCCAACCAGGTGGCCGTTCAGCATCTGAAAATAAGAACAAGTTTCATTTTGTTTTAGTGGTTGAAGTAAGTTGAGCAGGTCAAAGAACTAGGTAGATCCAGGAGGAGGAAAAAAGCAAGAAAACAAACAAACAAAAAAAACCCACAAAAATTCACTTGGCAACAACATATTATGGATGGATCAGGGTTAATATGGGAATCCTTGGTGCCAAGAAGGCCAGCGAAGAAATTAAACCGAACAATGAATAGGAACACGTTACAATGCATGTGATGTATTGCACGTAGAAGAGGACGGCCGAGTTCTGAGCTGTGGTTTTGCAAGATAACTGGTTGGGGACTTTGTGTTTTTAAGTTGGTTGGCTGGCTTTTAAGGACATTCTGCAGCAAGGCGTTGTGGACATAGCAACCTTTCAAGACAGACTTTGCTAGGGGTGAAAGTGAGAGATGGCCACTTCACCCATCTGAAGGTCGTTGAAGGTGGTAGGTCATCCAGACTTGGGCTTTGGGTCAAGCCCTGGCAATATGGAATAAAATACAACCACGTTGGCAATGTAGGAAATAAAGCACTGGCTTTCTCTTGAGAAGAGCATTGCTCCCAAGCCTAGACAGCAAGTCTGTGGCAGGCTCTGGAAGACACAAATGGGTGTTTTCTTCCAGGCTTCATTTTTCCTTCCCCTTCCTCCCTCCCTTCCTTCCTCCCTCCCTTCCTGCCTCCCTCCCTTCCTTCCTTCCTCCCTTCCTTCCTTCCTTCCTTCCTCCCTCCCTCCCTTCCTTCGTTCTTCTCGTCTCTTCTCTTCTCCTCTCCACTCCTCTCCTC